>JACXGK010000659.1:56366-96017 GCA_016801125.1 Novumbra hubbsi
GCCCCCCCCCCCCCCCCCTCGCTGAACTCATGGATTCTGTTGGTATAATCCCCAAGTATATGATACTTTTTCAGGTGTCAGCATCAGATTTTTTTAAAGCAGGATTTGCTTACCTAAGTTTATGATCATTTGAAGAATAGTTGTCTTGCCTTGACTCAAATCTCTAAACCTACAAGCATTAATAAAAGGAACCCAGCATATTCCTTGCTGATTTGATCTAATTTAGAATAACAATTAGGCCTCGAAAATATGTACAGTGGGGAGAACAAGTATTTGATACACTGCCGATTTTGCAGGTTTTCCTACTTACAAAGCATGTAGAGGTCTGTAATTTTTTATCATAGGTACACTTAAACTGTGAGAGACGGAATCTAAAACATAAATCCAGAAAACCACATTGTATGATTTTTGAGTAATTAATTTGCCTTTTATTGCATGACATAAGTATTTGATCATTTACCAACCAGTAAGAATTCTGGCTCACACAGACATGTTAGGTTTTCATTAAGAATCCCTCCTGTTCTCCACTCATTACCTGTATTAACTGCACGTGTTTGAACTTGTTGCCTGTAGAAAAGACACCTGTCCACACACTCAATCAAACAGACTCCAACCTCTCCACAATGTCCAAGACCAGAGAGCTGTGTAAGGACATCAGGGATAAAATTGTAGACCTGCACAAGGCTGGGATGGGCTACAGGACAATAGGCAAGCAGCTTGGTGAGAAGGCAACAACTGTTGGTGCAATTATTAGAAAATGGAAGAAGTTCAAGATGACGGTCAATTACCCTCGGTCTGGGGCTCCATGCAAGATCTCACCTCGTGGGGCATCAGTGATCATGAGGAAGGTGAGGGAGCAGCCCAGATCTACATGGCAGGACCTGGTCAATGACCTGAAGAGAGCTGGGACCACAGTGTCAAAGAAAACCATTAGTAACACACTACACCGTCATGGATTAAAATCCTGCAGCGCACGCAAGGTCCCCATGCTCAAGCCAGCGCATGTCCAGGCCCGTCTGAAGTTTGCCAATGACCATCTTGAAGATCCAGAGGAGGAATGGGAGAAGGTCATGTGGTCTGATGAGACAAAAATAGAGCTTTTTGGTCTAAACTCCACTTGCCGTGTTTGGAGGAAGAAGAAGGATGAGTACAACCCCAAGAACACTATCCCAACCGTGAAGCATGGAGGTGGAATTATCATTCTTTGGGGATGCTTTTCTGCAAAGGGGACAGGACGACTGCATCGCATTGAGGGGAGGATGGTTGGGGCCATGTATCGCGAGATCTTGGTAGACAACCTCCTTCCCTCATTCCCTATTGCCCAGCGCCAGCCCCAAAACCTGAAGGATCTGGAGAAGGTCTGTATGGAGGAGGGCCAAAATCCCTGCTGCAGTGTGTGCAAACCTGGTCAAGAAATACAGGAAACGTTTGATCTCTGTAGTTGCAAACAAAGGTTTCTGTACCAAATATTAAAATCTACTTTTCTGATGTATCAAATACTTATGTCATGCAATAAAATGCTAATTAATTACTTAAAAATCATACAATGTGATTTTCTGGATTTCTGTTTTAGATGTACCTATGATAAAAATTACAGACCTCTACATGCTTTGTAGGGAAACTTGCAAAATCGGCAGTGCATCAAATACTTGTTCTCCCCACTGTATCTGTCCCATTCATATCCGATACCAAGCAGATAATTGTATAGAGTTTTTGAATGTCTTAACATCACAGTTATCTTTTCAAAATGTATTTTGCTGCGCGATTGACCCCAAAGTGGCTCTACAACTTTTGGTAAAAGTGTGACCCAAATGTTTCATTACATCATTGTGAACCCAGGGTTTGTTTAGAACATGTCAATTTCCAGGTCAGCGAGGTGTGAGAGGTGCGTGCTGCTCTGTCCCTTTGCCTCCCCCAAGGCGGCTTTGAAAGGCGAGACAGAAAAGACAAATCTCTGAGCTACACTGACCACATCACCATTACTTTGACTCCTTTCTTAAACACATATTGAGCAGTTTGTAAAAAGAAAATCCGTTTAGATTCCCCAACACAAATGGTTTCATTAACTTTGTCAACCAAAGAACATGACACTGGCATAATAATAAAACAGTAAGTAAACAAGGGTTTCAAACCATTTGGCCTTAAGGAAATTATATTATGTTAACAACATCTTACATCAGGCTGCATGAGGCGGTTTCTCCCTGAATGCTGGACTGACATTTACGACGTAAAAACATCTCTAATTATACCACTTAAATTAAAATAGCATTAAAAAATCACTCAATGTCTGCATGTGCTCCCCTCAATTTAACCCCACATGTATCTTAAATTCACATTGATCAGTTTTTTTACCAGGTCATAGCATTGTTTCTGCTGTTTCTGTAGTTTTAAATTGTTAGTAGTTGTTCCCTAAACAGGAAAATTGACAATGTTAAACCAGAGGAATAAACAAGGTTTTGGAAGGTGTATCGTGGAGGAGCCTTTCTATTTTGTACTTTCTTTTAATTATCAATATAATCAAAATAGCCCGCATGAAACAAAACCTCTGATTCGTGGCGCAGAATAAACAAATCAAAGTGATAGTATCCAACAATAGACCTCACCAGTTTATACAGCCTACAAGAGATTAAACTATCGGGCTAGCGAGGTCTAGGCATTCTTACTTAAAAGATTTAAGAGTTTGTTGCATAAACGTCCTGACTCTACGTCGTTTGTTTTATTCCTGTAGCTGCTCCAAAGAGTGAGTTCCAGGCCTGAGGTTCCTTAAGTAGGGCAGAGAAAAAACAGTCGATATTGACAACATGTGAAGCAAATGATTTCTACTCTACTCAACCTTTAGTCTGGGTTTCCTTTGGGTTCTCAAATTCGCACGATGCCGTTCCCTCACCCAATATTCACTTTCTCCTGTATGGAGATTACACCATTTGGTATTGCCAACAGCTGACCAGACTTTTTTTGAACTTACATGCAGCCTTTATTGACCTGGTAGCTATAATGGGTAAAACTAGTATACGGTGCTTTTGGAAAGTATTCAGACCCCCTCACTTTCTTCATATTTTGTTTTATTATAGACTTAAAATTGACATCAGTCCACACACAATACTCCATAATGGCAAAGCGAAAAATATGTTTTTAGAAATTTGTGTGAATTATTCCCTTTAGATGTTCTCAATATCTATCAGGTTGGTTCGGAAGCATGATTTTCGGGACTCTGCAGATATTCAATCGGGTTCAATCTGGGCTTTGGTTGGGCCACTCAAGGACATTCCACAGACTGCAGTGTCGTCTTGGCTGTGTGCTTTGGGTTGTTTGTGTTGTGCTGAAAGTTAAATGTCTGAGGGCCTGTGGAGTCTGTATCAGGTTTACTTCAAGGACCTTGGTTTAGTGCTTAGTTTATCCTTCCGTCAGTCTTGACCACGGTCTCATTCCGTGCTGCTTAGTAGCATCCCCATAACATTATGCTCCCACCAAATGCCGCGATTGGCATTTAGGCCCAATAGTTTGGTTTTGGTATCAAATATTTTTACACATCCTCTCAAGTCTTTCAGGTGGCATGTCATGTGCCTTTTACTCAGACATGGATTTGGTTTTTGGTCACCTCTGTGAGCAAAGGCATTCTTGCCCGGTTACTTGTTTTGGCTGGATGGACTGCTGTAGGAAGCATCATACCGCGTAATATATTTGAATGTATTTATATTAAGACCCCTTTTTCGCATATTGAAATCTTACCAAGTTGAATATTTAGAGTTGAAGTTTACATAACTTTTAGATGCCTATATTTAAACCCTGCCAAATTTGAATAATGTGTCTGGTATTTTAATTGTGTTGACTCTCCAGTCAGAACAATTGTCTTAAACTTCTTTTTTTATTTTCCCCAAAAAGTAGGCAGGGTTGCGTTGATCCTCGCAACCTTTCATTACACAGTGTCATGTCCTGGATGCGGGCCCCTAGCCATCTCTGTGCTTTGGGGCTCCCATTCAGGGCATGGCACATGGAGAGGCCTCTAGCCATCTCCATGCCATTGTGGGCTCCCCAGTCAGAGCAGCTGCATTCAGTTGACTCTGATTGGGGAGCCTACTTAGGTTAGTTTTGCACCACACCCGGTGTTTGTTAACAGCTTCACGGTTTGTCCTCTGTTTAATTCATTTGCAAGTGAATACGCTGCATGTTCTTTGTATTTAGTTTTTGTTCAGTTTGCTGTGTATATACAGCACCTTTACTTTTGATGTGTACAGTCTTGTGTAGTTTGTATTTGTTTTGTTTTTGGATTAAATCACCTTTTCATTTAAAATGTCTGCTTTTGGTTCTGCCGCACACTACAACCATGACACACAGTGCCCTTCTGGGGAAAGGAAGTAAAAATTACTCTGCCATTAACCATTCAAATTGGCCAGAACATTACCTTTTTAAATCTTATTAATTCCCTTAAATGAAATGCCATAACTTTTTCACATTAACTGCGAATGTTAGTATTTAAGGCAACATATGATGGTGATAGCTTTTTCCTACCTACTTTATACCACAATCGTGGGCATGGTGTGCTGTTAGCATGCTAACCTGCATTAACAAACAAATAAAACAGCACAGCAAGCCACTGCTAACATTCAGTGGTTGAAGTATTTTTTTATATTGTATTATGACTGCCTACTATGACATAATATAATATATGTAATTTATGACACCGGAAAAATAACTTCATACATTTAAAATGTGTGTTACTGTAGCTTGAAGTCAGGCTTGGCTGCATTCATTTCAATGGAAAAACGTTATTTCTGCAACCTGGGGGTCTTTGTTGAAGCACCTTTGCCATCAATTACAGCCTCAAGTCTTTTTGAGTATGCTTGGCAGAAGCTTGGCACACCTATTTTAGGGCATTTGCTCCCAATCTTTTTTGCAGGACCTCTCAAGCCCCATCAGGTTGGATGGGAGCATCGGTGCACAGCCATTTCCAGATCTCTCCAGAGATGTTCAATCGGGTGAACTCTGGACCACTCAAGGACATTCATAGTGTTGTCCCAAAGCCACTCCTTTGTTATCTTGGCTGTTTTAAAGTTGTTTTTATGTTGGAAGATGAACCTTCAACCACATCTCAAGTCCATAGCGTTCTAGAGCAGGTTTCCATCAAGGATGTCTCTGTACATTGCTGCATTCATCTTTTCTTTAATCGGGACTAGTCTCCCAGTTTCTGCTGCTGAAGTCCCCACAGCAATATGCTGCCATCACCATGCTCCACTTTAGGGATGATATTGGCCAGGTGATGACCGGTGCCTGGTTTTCTCCAGACGTGAAACTTGGAATTCAGGCCAAAGAGCTCAATCTTTCTTTAATCAGACTGAGGAATTTTGTTTCTCATGGTCTGAGAGTTCTTCAGGTGCCTTTTGGCAAACTCCAGATGGGCTGTCATGTTCCTTTTACTAAGGAGTGGCGTCCGTCCTGGCCACTCTACCATACAGGTCTGATTGGTGGAGTGCTGCAGAGATGGTTGTCCTTCTGGAAGGTTCTCCTCTCTGAAAATAGTGAAGCGCTGTGAATGCTTTCCGGATGCCACTGTATATGTACTGCATGCTATAGATCTGCTAAATCGCAGTGGCTATATGAAGTCCTGTCTTGTGGGCATGAGATGCTGGAATGATCTTCACTACTAGTCTGGACAGGCATAAAACCATTGTGTGGAAGGTCATTTATTATTTTATATTACAACCCAGTTTCCAAAACAGTTAGGATGCTGGGTATATTGTAAATAAAAACAGATCATTAAAACCCTACTTTCAATAGAAAATAGTACAAAGATAACATGTCAAATATTGAAACTGAGTCATCCACTTGATGCCAGTAACAAAACAGAGGCAAGAAAAGACTAGAAAACGTGTGTAATGCTAAAAAACTGGACCTGTTACATACTGCACGCATCACAACAGAATGTTATTTTGTCAGCAAGAAACTTGCAACGGTTGGCTCATTTTTTTCCCATCACCTTATTGTTGCTAGGTAATTAAGCTAGCTATATAGTGGACATTGGCTGTTAAACCTCCCACACGTAATGTACCATGGCAAAGTGCAAATTGTGTTGTTGTGAAATTGGTCTTAAATGTAACTTGTAGCATTAAAAAAAGTCTTAAATGTAACTTGCTGTAACCTACACTAACCTGAGGGGTGCCTTTAGGGAGGTTTCCTACTGAGATGTCATTGCAAATCGTCTATTGGTTGTTTAAGGTGCATTTGCCACGTTTTGTGACATTGCTATGAAGGGACGATGCCCCCCCCCCCTTCTTATGCCTGCCCACCTCTGCAAGTGTAGGGGCCACTCCCCCCTACCACAACAATGTCTCTCTCTGTCCTGAGAGGGACGTTAACAGACTTCTCAAAAGACAGAATCACAGCTGATCAGCTGTCTCTGGTGTTTACAGACATCTTTAACACCTCACTGGTGACATGCCATGTGCCAGCCTGCTTCAAGTTCTCCACCAACATTCCCGTCCCCAAGAAACCAAGGATCTCAGGACATAATGACTAAAGAACCGTTGCTCTGACCTCTGTGGTAATGAGTCTATTCGCTTCCTGGGCACCATCATAACCCACACATGTGGGGGCAAAACACCAGCTCTAACACCAGTAAAGCAGAGGATGTACTTCCAATGGCAGCTGAAAAAGTTATTTTGCCAAAGACAATGATGGTGCACTTCTACACAGCCACCATTGAGTCCATCCTCACCTCCTCCATGACCATCTGGTACGCTACTGCCACTGCCAAGGACAAGGGAGGACTGCAGCGTATCATTCGGTCAACTGAGAAGGTGAATGTCTGCAATCTGCCATCCCTCAAGGACTTGCCACCAGCACCCTGAGGCATGCAAGAAATATTGTGGCCTCCCACCCTGGACACAAACTGTTTCAGGCACTCCCTTCCGGCAGGAGGCTACGGTCCATAAGAACCAATACCTCACGCCACAAGAACAGTTTCAATCCATTGGCAGCTGACCTCATCATCAAGGCCAGATGACCCCCACTGACACTGACCCCCCCCCCTCTGCCTCCTTACTTAATGCGTTACATTAACACACTTCTTTGAAATCCTTGTCTTGCACATTCTTGCAACTTCTAATTGCTAATACTGTACATGTTTTGCACATTCCCTGGCAGGTACTTTCTTTTTACTTTCTTATTTTTAACCTTTTAATTACTGTGATGTTTTTCTACTTACAGTGTTATTTATCACATACTGTGTTTACTGTTATGCACCAATATACCAAAGCAATTTCCTTGTATGTGTGAACTACTTGAGAATAAAGCTGATTTCTGATTTTGAGGGGAGTTTGTCTGCCCCCCAGGAGCCCCCTAACGGCCTGGGGCCTCAAGCAGTTGCTTGCCTTACCTGTTCACAAGCTACGCGTCTGCGGCGCAATAAGCATTTTTTTGGAAATTATAGTAAAATGACCACCATATTGTACCAACGCGGTTCACATGTTCGTATTGAACCATAGGGGGTGTACCGAACAGTTCTATAACAGACCATGTACCGTTGCATCACTAGTTTCAAAATTTGGTATGTTGTCTTTGTTTTATTTGCAATTAAAAATAGGAAATAATGATTTGCACAACATTGCATTCTGTTTTAATTAGCATTTTATGCAGGTCCTTCCTTTTTTGGAAACAGGGTTGTACAATAATATTAAGTTATGTTTGCCAAAGTAAATGACTAACACATTTAAGAAACATTTTATTTCATTAATGAATAATTAACTGAATTAATCATTACATTTTGTCATTATTTGTCAACATTATGTAATTTCATTCTATTGTATGGTATTAATGATCGGCCACTGACCACCTTGCTCTATAAAAATTGGAATTTGACCTTGAACAAATACATATTGGGTGTTCTGTACTTTTTTTAACAGCACAGTTGGGAGTAAATGTTCTTGAGGACAGGCAGTGGCCCCCAATGGTGATTGGGTCCTCTCAACCAAAATAGACATCACAGACCAGAGATCTTCAATGCCCAAGCTAACTATTTAACTGGGGTAGTATGGTGGTACAAAATTGTGTTTCATAAAAGAAAGTATTTTTTCCCCTTAGACTTTTTTTTTATTGGTCTTGAGGAAAATGGTGCACTTGCTACTTAAATAGGCGTGTATTCACATGGCGGACAAGTGTGTAGCTTTCGGGCCAAGTAGGAAAATACACTTTGTAGGGTAGGTGCCCTTAGTCTGTAATGGAATTCATGGTGTATAATCACTGTCCATGAGAGTCCAAGACAAAAAGGTAGAACTCGAACCTTGAACCTAGACTGTGGTGGTCAGCCTGGTGCTACAAAAGGACACCTTAGAATGCTGCCCCACATTGGAAGCCCCAAGAAAGTTTTCCTCCCCATATGTGCAAATGTGTTGGTCCATTAGGAATCAGAGATGCCTTGGGAAGGTTTAGACTCTTCATTTATTCATGTCACACTTTAGAGGTCAGGGACAGGCAGAGATAGTTTTTTTTCTCCTGCAGCACATTCATAACAGGCTAGGAAAGGTGACTGTGTTGGATTCTTCTGAATGATTCTTTTCTGTGATGTTGTTTTTTGAAGTGGTCGTTTAGAATACCAATAAGTGTGGCCTTACAAGTTAGCCGGAAGTATACAATTTTGGACCAAATGCTACATGGAGCCCTGAGCTAGAGGAAATGTATTACTTGGTTGCTTTAAGATATTTAGATTGAAACCGTATGTAGTGAATAACCAGTGTGACTCTCTGTTTAGCCATTTCTGAGGGTCAAGAGTAGCAGAATTGACTTATCGATTATGTTTGGAAAGGAAGAGACTTTTAGTTGCTGTTCTACTGAACTGTTCTACTTGCGACCCAGCAAGTGATAGGGAAGGGAGAATCCCATTATAGACGGGCAGTCAAAACTGTGCTTGCAGTATCTCTTTGTTGTTCATTAAACAGTAAAGAAAGGATGGAAGACTGCAATATGCCATTGCTAGACTTTCAATGTTTAATGATTTCAAGGCCTATATAGATGATATTCCACACACAACTGAAACACACAAACTCTTACATTAGAAAAGGAAAGGGCATGTGGAGTGAGGGAAGCATGTGCTTTTGCACACAAACAAAAAGTAGCACAAATATAGTACTTCCTCACTTGGGTTACAACATAAAATACAGTAAATTAAATAAAAATAAGGGAACCTTGGGTCTCGAGGAAATATGTAAAAGATCAAAATCTTCACCGTACATTGTAATTTGTTGAGAACAAAATGATGTAACAACGGTCAGTGGTAACCCGAATTACCAACCGATTGAGGGCTGGATTCAAACTCACTACAAAGATGAAAGTAAACTATTGTAATTATAGACTGTTCCAACTTGCGTAAATTTCATCACAGCGACTCATAATAATGACTCAGTAGTGTATATGGCCCCCACATGCCTGTATGCACCCCCAACAACGTCTGGGCATGACCCTGATGAGACTGGGGATAATGTCCTGGGGGATCTCCTCCCAGACATGAATTAGGGCATCAACGAACTGCGTACAAACACTGACCGGGCATTGTCCTGAACCAGGAGGAACCTGTGGCCAACTGCACCAGCGTAAGATCTGACAATGTTTTATCCCGGTACCTAACAGCAGACAGGGTCCCGTTGGCCAGCACATGGGGGCCTGTGTGACCCTCCAAGGATATGTCTCCTCAGACAATTACTGACCCACTACTAAAACTATCATGCTGGATGATGTTGCAGGCAGCATAACATTGCTTCCAGACTCACTTTTGTCACATGTGCTCTGTGTGAACCTGTTCTTGTCTTTGAAGAGAACAGGGCACCAATGGCGGACATGCCAATTCTGGTGTTCTCTGGTGAATGCAAATCAAACTGCACTGTGCTGGGCTGTGAGCATAGGTTCAACTGGAGGACATTGGGCCCTGCACACCAGTAGCCTGCTGGAGGTCATTTTGTAGGGCTGTGGCCGCGCTGCTCTTATTTCTCCCTGCGCAGGACCAGTCCTGCTCATACTCCTGCGCGGTCCTGCTGCTGGGATGATGCCCTTCTACGGCCCTGTCCAGCTTGAGACTGTACTGGGAGACAAAGCAAACCTTCTTGCGACGGCACCTATGGATGTGCCATCTTGGAGGAGCTGGAATACCTGTGCAACCTGAATAGGCTGCAGGTATTGCTTTATGGACAAGGACACTATCAAAACGCAATTCATGAGAGGAATCAGTCAAGAAGGATTAGTAGTGATGTTATACTGTGATGATTACGTGTTGAGCAGTGTACATGAGTTAAGTGCATGGACCGTATTGATTTCTCTGGTTCAGAGTTCTTGACTTGGACTGAAATGGATTGTTGTACTTATTTTGGATGCCAGTACTAGTTAGTACAGGCAGCCTTACGGGCTTAGGACAATTCCCTTTGATGTCAGCTCACTAACTTGACCATACTGCTGTAGGCCTGTGCGACTTGTGATGCCAGGGGGATGTCATTCTCTCAGTGGCAAAACACTTGACTCATTCATAAAATACTGCTCACTGAACCCATGAATTGGCCCTGGAATGTGACAGCATCAATGCTGACAGAGGCTCCTCCCACCCTGCTGCCCATTGGTTCCCCTGGGAGCAAATATGCAAATCGACCTGCAAAGAACTTCCTTCTGTTGGTGCTTGAATTGCATTCTTTTTTTTTATTGCAGGTTCTTGCAGGTGCCACAAGCGATTTGTCATAATAGGATTGTTTGAAGAAAAATGTAGAATAATCTTGTAAATGCAGCCATTCCCATAGCACAGATCTTAGTCTTTCCACAATAACATACGTTTTTTTATGAATGGCAGATTTACTTTGTTTGCAATTAACTGTTAAGAGGGGATTTGTTTTTGTGTTTTGAAGGACAAAATGATGAATACTGGTTTGTGTGTGTGTGTGTGTGAATGTAGTGGACAGAGTGCTGTGTCCTAGATAACTTTAGAAGGCTTCACACAAGTCAGGTGTATCTGGGCCAGAACTCAACGTGTCTTGCTTCAGCCCCAACCTAGAACTGGACAGAACTAGGTCTCCCATTTCCTCTCTTAAAAATACCCACATACAATGACAAAGAGGTTGTACTTTTTTGTCACGCACAAATGCCTAGAAATTATGTTTGTGACATTGTTTCTCATTTGGAATCAATATGCAATAAAGCAAACTCATTTTAGAGCGTGCATTCCTCCGGCTTTTAATTTAGTGTGTGTGTGTGTGTGTGTGTACGGCTGGTGTACTGTAGAGATGCATTATTCAGCCATTTGCGTACATTTCACCTTCAAAAGGGTATGAAAATAACATGATGGTGTAGTGCTCCGTCCTCGTGACCAGCCTAGACCAGCACCCCCTGCCACATCCCACCTGAACACAATCTATTAATATACCATAGCCCCTGTTATTTTGTCTTCTCATCCATTTCCCTTCCATCCTTCTCTTTCCCTGTGATCTTAAAATAGATATTTCATGTTTTTCATGTGTGCTCTGTGAAGAGGATGAGATGGAATTTCAAGCATCATGGGCCAAAACTATTGCCAGGCCTTCTTTTGATCCAATGGTTTGTTTATTCAGTGGAAACGAAGGACAGTGGAGGGCAGTGCGATAACAATCGTGTTTTGATTATTTTAATAGCACGCTCATATTACCAACAAATAAACATGCTCACTCTGAGAGGAAATACTTGTGAACAAGAAGTTTAAGCGGTTATTAGAAGGTCATAGTTCCAGCATTGAAATATCACTTAAATTGCCCTACATTTCTGAGTTTTGCAGTGCAGCCTATAACGTTTTGGATGGTGGCACAAGTTTTCTTGCTTTGGCTTTCTTGCTTTGGCTTTCTACTCCAGTACAGCGGTTAAGTACTGTCAGTTTTAATTTGGATAAATCAGTTAGAAAGAACAGTATGTTTTGTACATTTAGAGGAGTATTTGGACAATTGGCTTCACATCTGACTTTAATTAGGCGAGTTTGTTTGTTTGCATCATTAGTTCATGAACCAGAGAGTTTTCATTTTCTAGTCTTGATCCTAGGTTTGCCCCAAAAAACACAGGAACTGAAGATGCCAACGAGAAGGAAGCCATGCCAAGTCCTCTGTCCCAAATGGAACTAGCCATTTTGAGACAACGTATTAAACCTTACCTCTTTAAATAGTATCTAAAATAAATCTACAGCCCCCCTCCCCATTTGTTAAAAATGCTCACGCTGACCTGACTATGCTTGTAGTGATCCTGGATCTAAAAATGCTCACGCTGACCTGAATTAGCTTGTAGTGGTCTTGGCTTTAAAAATGCTCACGCTGACCTGCCTATGATCTTAGTTTTGTAAAAGCTAACGCTGATCTCACTCTGATTGTAGCGGTCTTCGCTCCTTAACCACTAACGCTGATCTGACTACACTTGCAGTGGTCTTCGCTCTGTGGCTAATAACGCTGACCTGACTGTTGTAGTGGTTTTAGCTCTAACCGCTAACACTGATCAGACTGTGTATTCAGTGGTCTGCTGACCTGGTTTCTGAGTGGTGTGGATGTGTTGACACTCTGAGTACGAAGGGACCCTGGTCGAGTTGTTTTCACCGGGGCCCAACTTTGTCAAAATGTCAAAATGGTCAGTGGCATAAGATTTTTCCAGTTTTTCAGTTTTCTTACGCTTTGTGGACTCCCACAGTAGTGACTAAGTGACTTGTCTGACCCACAGGAAAATAATGATACAACTGATCAGGAAAAATCCAGCATCCGGTCACGCCATCTTTTATTGATGAGCCTCCAAGTCATGAATAAATCATGCGCTAAAGCCGCCCTAGAAGTTGCGAATCGCGGTGAATTACTTAAGTTCGTTCAGCTGAAAGAACACAGCCAGCAACTGTGGGATGATGGCATGCGATGATGTGACATATAGTTACCATGGAAACCTCAGATGTATTCTCTGGAATTGTATCTTATTGCTTTGTGGCACCAACAGCTCCACCTTGCAAATTTGCCCGTGTCCCTATGCATTGGCATGTCTAGAAACATTGGAGGGTAGAAAAGTTCTTTGTACTCTTTGTACCCTGCATCCTTTTTTCAACAGCTATCCCTTGAATCACTGGCGTGAACGCTGTGTGCGAAGAAGTCTAATTTCACATCCACGCCTTTTGGAACTGCACAAATCTTTGTTGTGTGAGGGTTTGCTTTGCTGTGAGTCTGTGTTTTGATCGTGCCTCGTTCAGCTTCACAAATGAATCACGTGTACTTGCGTGCACGCACATACTGTAATCACAGGCATTGCCGGTTTGATCTTTTTTTATGCTGAGCGCAGAGGATTCGAAGTAAACAAGCCACTTTGTAAAATGCGTAGAGCAACAGTGCTTTTACTAGATGCATATTTGCGTGTTGACTGTGCGTGGGTGCGTTTGCAAAAACAGGCGACGAGTCACATCAGTCTTAACGGCGGTGTGGACAGGGACCTAGCCACTGTTTACTGTCGGCTACAGACTACAATGACAGGCATACCTGAGAGAGACAGGCAGAATGAGGTTGGCAGATCTTGTGAACGCCCCTATCAGGGACAATGCATTCAGTCAGAAGTGATCTCTTTTGATGTTTGTTTTCTGATAGTGGTAGGATAAAGACGGCAAAGCCAGTGTAGAGCAAAACACTGGTATGTTTCTGGCAATAGCTGGAAAAAACGAAGACAAATTGAAGAATTACTGAAAGTGAGAAATGGCAAAAAAAAAATATTGGAAAAAGGTGGTTGAGGAAAAAGTATGACAATTTTGAAAGGACTGATTACTGAGCTTGTTTCTCTTTTGAGTATTTGGAACACAATCATTGAGGATGTAGATGCTAACAGAAAACTGGCCCACACAGGGTGAAAATCAATGTTTTCTATTCGCTTCTGTATAGCCACTGCAGATGCCGATGATGGAGAGTGTTGATTGCACAAGCCTGTCATCTGCCCTCTATTGATCCGACAGATTCACACAGTTCTAGTTAATTCTAATGCGATCAGTCGGTTTGGATTTACATACTTCACTGGATGAGTCAGTCCAGTTTAGAGATGCAACGGTACAGTGGGCCACGGTTCGGTATGTGTTGCGGTTTGTGGGTCACAGTATTGGTATGGTTTTGTTATGAATTACAATTTTAGGAGTAGCGGACAGTGGAAAAGCAATGCTAGCAGACTACTCTGTTTACGGTCCCCTTACCCGCGTCATTGTGTTGAACTGGTGTTCATTTTGGCACCCTTTTTTGACTAAAATATCTTTCAGTTTTAGAGACATTTACAGTGGGGAGAACAAGTATTTGATACACTGCCGAGTTTTGCAGAACAGGAGAACAGGAGGGCTTCTTAAAGAAAAACTAAAAAGTATGTGAGAGACGGAATTCTTACTGGTTGGTAGGTGATCAAATACTTATGTCATGCAATATAATGCAAATTAATTACTTAAAAATCATACAATGGGATTTTAGGATTACGTCTCTCACAGTTGAAGTGTACCTATGATAAAAATTACAGAACTCTACATGCTTTTAAGTAGGAAAACCTGCAAAATCGGCAGTGTATTAAATACTTGTTCTCCCCACTATATATCATTTGGAAAAAATAAAAATTGTCTTGTTTTTGTCACAATAACGACAATAGTGAGCCATTTTAGTTAACAAAATGTGCTCATGTTGTTGGCTTATGAGTCTAATCACAATTATTGTCTTATTTACCTGTAGTAGTCTAAACGTATTACCATATACCATAAGGCCAATGGAACATATCAGTATGGAAGCGTGACATTTCTGAAATGGAAAATGCCTATCGCGCATGCGTTATTGATCAAGCAGATTAATTGACATGGACGGAAATATCAGTTCGAAATTTATGAACGAGGGAGAACGGAAGATTCCAAATATCTTGATGATTTAGGAAATTAGGATATACCCACGCCTCCAGGAAACACTGTGGTCGTTGCCTGTGCATATCAATTGAGATGATGTGCATTCAGTCTAAAAACTCCTCATGGGGAAAAAAACACTAAAAACCTCTCTTTCCAAAATCCTCCTATCCAACTATGTTTGTTATATTTGACTATTGTCACAAAGATTATTTGCTCTAGTCTTGTTTTTGTCAACCGACAGTTTTTTGTTTGTTCTTTTTTTAGTCAGTTCGTCTTGTCAACTGCCACTTGAAAATAGGTATTTAACAAATATTTTCATCACGAAATTAACACTTTTTTGAACTTTTGAATCCAAAATGTTCAATATGTGCCTCTTCAAATTTGCTTCTCTTGGTCACGCTAGCGCTAGCTATGGGCTCGTTGGATCTGAGTGAATATTTGTTTGTGGTTTCTCCTCATTGGGCCCCTTTAGGGAGGTTTACTTCTGAGATGTTATTTGAGAACGTCTATTGGTTGTTTAAGGAGGGGGGCGGGGTAGTGGATGCTTAGATTGACACATTTAAGCCATTGCCTGCCTTACCTGTTCACAAGCTACGCGCCTGGTTCTGTGGATCTGAATCTACGACGTGCTTGTAGTCTGCAGCCCAATAAGCATGTTTTGGAAATTATAGTAAGATTACTGGCATAACTCCACGGGTCACGTGTGCATATTGTAACATACTGTTCAACATTGCATCCCTCGTCACGATAGTAGGCACCATTCATGGAAGAAAGACAATGAAACACGCTCAAGCCAGAAAAAACACATGCTCTCACAAACAGCATAGACCAAAAGTTACAATCTTATGGTAATGGCCGCTTCCAATTCCTTAAGGGGATATTATCGTCATAATTTAAGCAGTCTGACATTATGATTCCCCGATTAGTACTTCCAATGCCTTTTGAGGATGAGAAGGGAAAATATAATACCGAAGACGATTAATTCAGAAGGGTGAGACTAAGGAAGGCTTATTCACTTGCATGTCAAGAATCCTGAAGCAGGAACTGGATCAGAATGGTTTAAAGTAGGCTGCTTGACTTTATTCCAGGCATGTTTCTACGTTCTTTGCTCTTGTCATTCTCCTTGTTCTATTCTTCTCCATGGATTAGTGGTCTACGTTCATAAGTATGTGCGTAGTTGTACAACACAGTATGGGCCAGTTTTGCAGACACTGATTAAGACTAATCTAGGACTAAAAACAATATAAAACTCAACTAGACTAGGCTTAGTCGGTGTCCGCAAAGCCGGCCCTAAAATTCTAAAACAACATGTCCTCTTTCCTCTCATATAGCATCCAATAATATAGTGATAACTATTGATCAAGGCCGAGCCAATGCCTGCCTGGCTTTAGACATTTTACCCCATGAATGAGTTGTCTTGACAAAGAGGAATTTTACCACTGGCAAGGTGCTCCCATCTTGGACCAACATGCTGAAGGCCCTGTTTGGGAAACTGCTAGTATGACTCCGTAATGAATGGTGCTTGTCAGGACAGTAATACTGAGCCAGGATTGAGTATTCTGGGGCCATCCACACCTAAAAGTTATTCATGTATGATAAGATGTTTCTTTTGGAATAAAAACCAATGGCAGGGGCCTTCTTCTATGTCCCTGTGATTGGACTAGTGGTTTTCCTGCTTAAGCCTTTGGAATGCTGCACCTGTTCCAAATTCTGCAACATTTTGAGAAATAGGGTGGGTTTTTATGAGGCTTTCTGACAGTGATGTGTTGGTGGTGGTGTTCACACCTTTTTAAGAGAAAAAGGGATTAATAGTGGGATCCCCACCCTTTTCTATTAGTAAGCACTGGGGGCTTTTCGTTTACTGTGTGATCTGATTAGTCATTCCCGTGAAGATATTCAGTGAATGTCAGATCACAGAGTCAGATACTCTGTTGAGTTTTCAAAGGCTATTCAAGCCTTTGTAATGTTGTAATTTCAGCTTTCATCCATATTCACAAAAGTATTTCTCCTTCATGAACATTTAAGTTCCGACGGCATAGAGTGTTGAGCCCCTTACCAGCTTTAAATGTACCTTCCAAGGCAGAAGGTTACCTACTGATAAGCATTGTTGCTTATTTGAAATCAAAATTGGTTCTTTAATTATTTATATATAGTGTTTTTTTGTCAGATTTCACACATATACAATGTGTCTTGTGCAGATGGAATTTGCAAATGCATGTTTGGCAGATCCTTCTATCCCTAAGGGACCCTCAGAGAATGAGGTCACAGCCAGGGTATCAGCCATTAGTGATGGCGTGCCTGGAGCACTTACAGTTATCTTTCTTTTTCTTTGTGGCACTGACATTGCTGACAACTACTTAACTTTAATAAAGTATCTCAGTAAACGTACTATTACCGAGTTGCGTGATTGACCTCCTAGCTGTCAGAAGACGAAGGCACCAACTGCGACTCACTATGGATAAGCTAAATGACTTAATTGTAAATGTAAAAACAAACGTAGCCAAGGCCTGAAGAACACATTTTCACCTGGGCTGCTCAGGGATTCAATCCAGCAACCTTTCCTTTATGGACCTTACACTCTTAGCCTCAAGGCCACCTGTCATATGTCAGGCAGTATCTTTACTAATAACAAAGGTAGGGTAAACGGGTTAAAAGCGCAAGCAGAAACTGCGATGTAGGACTGAATTGCCTTTTAAAACGCTGGAATGTTGATCACTTCTCCCCCCTTTTTTGTAAGACTATGATTATTTTAATCTTTACTCATTGGTTTGTTACAAGACACTTTACATAGTGGTATTACAATGCTGCTAGAAATGCTTTCCTTCAACACTAGACTTATAGCTCAGTACGGTACACAGGGTAGGTCTATTTTTGTAGACTCTGTTGTAGCTCCTGGTTCAATGTGTTCTGCAGACATCAAAGGTATCCAGTTGCCCTCTCCCTAGACAAGCACTCATGTTTCTGTATGGTCCTTGAAAATGTCCCATATGTGGTCAATACCTCCAATTTTTGATAAACAGAGGGCATCACACGCCTAGGCTATAGATTATGAGGTGATGCTTGCCCACTTCAATCTGATTGATGACCCTTGATAATTTAGGCCAGCACAGGGCACATTGTAACATGGGTTGTATTTGGTGTTTTGTGAGTTTCTGGCTCATTAAGGCTTTTTGAACCTTGTCCTCCAGTTTACATATCCTCCAGATTACAAGATGGGTACAGTCGTCTTACTATAATGATACTTGTTATATAAGTTACTAGGGCCTGCCCATGTCTGGACGACCGGTCCAAACAGTGTCAATATCATGGACTGCACTGGCAGGAATACTCCTGTGTATTATACATGCACATTAGTTAACATAGCCACAAACGGTTTAAATATATTTCAATCTGAAAGTATAGCATTACCCGTGGGGTCAAAATGATCACAAGAACAGTGAGCAAAAATCCCAAAACCACACGGGGGGACCTAGTGAATGACCTGCAGAGAGCTGGGACCAAAGTAACAAAGCCTACCATCAGTAACACACTACGCCGCCAGGGACTCAAATCCTGCAGTGCCAGACGTGTCCCCCTGCTGAAGCCAGTACATGTCCAGGCCCGTCTGAAGGTCATTAGAGAGCATTTGAATGATCCAGAAGAAGATTGGGAGAATGTCTTATGGTCAGATGAAACCAAAATAGAATTTTTTGTAAAAACTCAACTCGTCGTGTTTGGAGGACAAAGAATGCTGAGTTGCATCCAAATAACACCATACCTACTGTGAAGCATGGGGGTGGAAACATCATGCTTTGGGGCTGTTTTTCTGTAAAGGGACCAGGACGACTGATCCGTGTAAAGGACAGAATGGACATGTATCGTGAGATTTTGAGTGAAAACCTTCTTCCATCAGCTAGGGCATTGAAGAGGAAACTTGACTGGGTCTTTCAGCATGACAATGATCCCAAACACACCGCCCGGGCAATAAAGGAGTGGAATCGTAAGAAGCATTTCAGGGTCCTGGAGTGACCTAGCCAGTCTCCAGATCTCAACCCCATTGAAAATCTTTGGAGCAAGTTGAAAGTCTGTGTTGCCCAGCAACAGCCCCAAAACATCACTGCTCTAGAGGAGCTCTGCCTGGAGGAATGGGCCAAAATACCAGCAACAGTGTCTGACAACCTTGTGAAGACTTACAGAAAACATTTGACCTCTGTCATTGCCAACAAAGGGTATACAACAAAGTATTGAGATAAACTTCTGTTAATGACCAAATACTTATTTTCCACCATAATTTGCAATTAAATTCATAAAAAATCCTACAATGTGATTTTCTGGATATTTTTTTTTCCCATTTTGTCTGTCATAGCTGAAGTGTACATATGATGAAAATTACAAACCTCTCATCTTTTTTAGTAGGAGAACTTGCGCAATTGGTAGCTGACTAAATACTTTTTTGCCCCACTGTATATATGTATATGCTTTGTAAGTAGGAAAACCTGCAAAATAGGTAGCTGACTAAATACTTTTTTGCCCCACTGTATATATGTATATGCTTTGTAAGTAGGAAAACCTGCAAAATGGGCAGTGTATCAAATACTTGTTCTCCCCACTGTATATATACAGTGGGGCAAAAAAGTATTTAGTCAGCTACCAATCGCGCAAGTTCTCCCACTAAAAAAGATGAGAGGCACTGTATATATGTATATATACAGAGGGGAGAACAAGTATTTGATACACTGCCCATTTTGCAGGTTTTCCTACTTACAAAGCATGTAGAGGTCTGTATTTTTTATCAGAGGTACACTTCAACTGTGAGAGATGGAATCTAAAACAAAAATCCAGAAAATCATAGTGCTTGATTTCTAAGTAATTAATTAGCATTTTGTAGCTTGGGAATGGGTATTTAGTGGCCTATAAATAAAGATTATTAGACAAATGACAAAGAAATGATCAGTCTATAATCTTAATGGTAGGTATGTTTGAACAGTGAGAGACAGATTAACAACCAAAAAATCCAGAAATACGCATTTTAAATAAATTATGAATTGATTTCCTACACTGGTAAGCTTCCCTATTATAAAGCTATAAAATACTCTAATAAAATATTTTGTAAATTATGTAAAAATATATGTAAACTAGTTGATGTTTTCCTTTCTGTCTTTTTTCCATCTGTTTTACCCACTGTCATAATGTCATAAATAAGTAAACATTATGTTTGACTTTGTGGGAAAGAAAAGCACTTCCACACCATTGACAGTACTTCTGTTTTTGGCTAAATGATTAACGTGGAACCCATCTTATTTTTTATAATTAAGCTATGTTATTTTTTACATTCAAACGTACTATAGCAGAATGTTAAAAATGATATTACAAATTGCCTGTTGAAGTTCAACCTGTCATGGTCCTTTCCTGCAACTGTATGCCTATAAATTAAATTTGGCATTCTTGCGATTGTTTTGCGATTATCTCAGTATTAAACTGTAAAACATAATAACTCCTGTATTGAAATCCATTATGCCATTATTAATCGATTTGATGGTTGATTATGAAATGAATGGCAGCATACACAACTTTGGTCGTGGCTTGAAGGAAGGGATAACATTCCCATTCCCTTCCTCAAAGGTAGCTTGGACTGCTGTCCAGAACAAAACTGTTGTTCCCTGCTGACAAAAGATTAGCTTCTTCACCATATTTTCCCCTCTAACATTTATTTATAATTCCCCGCTTGACGAGTGGTGTTCACAGGCTCTGTTGACGTCTCTGCTGTTTGATATTGTAAACAACATATAGTGGAATAATAATAGGGTGCCCGCTTGTGTAAAGAGATGGATACATATTTATATATTTTTTTATTGGAATTGCAGTATAGTGTTCACAAATATTTTATATAAACCTTATCACAAAATTGTATTTTGTGTATATATACCACATAGGTGTGTCCATCTAAGAAGATGCATTTAAATTAAAATATCAATGTAGTGTAGGATAAGGTTCAGGCCCATCCAACAATGGTAAAATCAAGTACATCACTACAGGAACCAAGTCTTGAACACTTACTCACCACAAAGATTGCCTTGGCCCATAAATAGCTCATTGTCAAGCCCCCTCCCTGGCTCGCTTCTATTCACCGGCTGGCTAAACTAGGCTTACACATTTCTTTCTTTGGTTATAGTATTAAGCTCATGTCTTATCGACTCTGTTTATACCAACTTTTCATCAATACAAAAATGGCCCAACAATAACTGTGGACATCTAAGTTTCGAACATCTCTTTAGTAAATTAAAAACTGCCCTATCTTAACTGCACTTCCTCGTTACAAAGCTGATCTTACAGTTCAGCAGCATCTGCGTTCCCTGTCCTAGCACCCTCAACACACTTGTGCCTGGAGCAGTTACGATTTGATGGTGATTAATAAAGAACAGCTCATGACAATTATGTAATCTTTCGATTCATTATTAATGTAAAAATATGACTGAAGAAGCTTAGCACCTGCAGCCAAATTAGTAAATTTCATACATTAGTTACACAAACAAACATTCCCATTGTATTTTGGTCCCACATGTTTTTTTTATTTCTTCCCCATTTGTTATTTTATTCAAGCACAGGAGGTTTCTGCATGGTTCCCACTGCTTTGGCATTTGGATTGTATTCATCTGCATGGTTTTCGTTGTGGCTTCCTCATTCCATTTCTTTGCTGGAACTTGCTGGGAGAAAAAATGAGTTGGGATTTGTTAGTTTGATAATTTTCGTCCAACATTTTCTAGTTTCCATTATCTTCTTGCCTAAATTGGTTGACAGTCCTACTGCTTCATGGAAAATCTTGCAGAGTCATGGAAGGGGTTAGGCAAGGTGGCAATGACCCTACCTAGGCAAGAGTCTTTATATTGTTGTGTTCCTCACTCTGTTAATGTAGTAGTGGGTGGCGTAAAAGTTTTGATGGGGTGAAAGGATGTCAGGCCTACAAGCATCAGTGTAGTGTGAGTGTGTGTGTCTGTTGTTTGTCTCTCTTTGTCTTTCACCCGAGGCCTTTCCTGTTTCATCCCTGTAGCCAGAGTTCCTCAGGGTGTTGTGATCCCCAAACAGATACTGTCATTTGTCAGAACAAGCCAGTTGGAGGGGGAGATCCGCCCCCTGTCTCAACCTAGAATGTGTATCTCCCACGTGGGCTGCTGTCAAGAAATCTAACACTAAGCTGCTTCTTCATCTGGTATATTATGTTAAATGCATTCATTTGTGAGTGATGAATGGGTCTAAATCACTGCTTCTGCTGTTGTAGCGGTTTTGCGGCCAATGAATCGTGGATGCGGTATACTGACCGTATACTTACCGCATACTTACCACATACGGGTGGTCCCGGATGGCTCTGCGCCACTGGTGGTGTAGGACCGGGCTGCCTTGTCTCGTTGCCTTGTTGGGATGGACTCCTTCTAGGTTTATTGTGGTTTCGCTTTGCAATCATGTATAGAAATCGGCAGAAATGTGTTTTCATAGTGCTGGGAATGTTCACGCTTATCTTTAACCGCATGCGTTAAAAAATACAGCAGTTTTTTTGTAATGGTTTCGCATCAGTTGTTTGACAGATGGCCTTGCATTCTATTTAAGAAATGTATGTTTGACTCAATGAAGGCAAGGTGGCCAGGTCCTGAGGCAGCAAAGCAGCTCTAACCCATAATGCTACTGTGGGTACTGTAGTCAAAGTCAGTGAAATGCACAAAATAACAGTGTCGTTCTGAGGAGTAAAAATCTTATGATATGGCACGCGGCAGAATAAGTACAATATAGCAAAACATTTTGTAAGAAAACAAATACCTAATGTAAACTTGCAGCAATTGCAAAGAGTGTAGATAAGGGGTGAATATTGCATATTATAAATATAATTTAAATATATAGTGCTTATGAATGGTACATTAAAATATGCTTAGGTGCTGATGCTCCAATACACTGAGGAGGTGAGGTTACCCATTCTTACCCAATGGGGTCTGCTCTTCAGGAAGTCCAGGATCCAATCGCTAAGGGAAGAGCTAAGTCCCAGGGTCCTGAGCTTAGGAACAAGCTCTGCAACTGAATATGTCTGTGCGCAAACTTTTGTAAACTGTTTGTAAACAATTATGTATTTGTGAGGGGGG
Source organism: Novumbra hubbsi (assembly GCA_016801125.1). Taxonomy (NCBI): domain Eukaryota; kingdom Metazoa; phylum Chordata; class Actinopteri; order Esociformes; family Umbridae; genus Novumbra; species Novumbra hubbsi. The sequence continues at coordinate 79,335 of JACXGK010000659.1, forward strand.
CGAATTCACCACCAAGAATAAGTGCAATTTTTTACAGTATTGTTGATTGTGGAAAGAGAGGCCTGAAAGTCCTTTGATGTTACCTTGGGGTTCTTTGAGATTTCTTTGAGCATCTTTTTGGCAAGCACTTGGATGAATTTGGTGGGACAACCTGCCTTATGTAGATTACCAATGGTCTGCAATTTTGCAAATTTGTCTATAATGTATTGGGTGGTGAAATTATGTACTTTAAATTGCTGTGTTACCCCACACAAAAATGCTTAAGATCAAACCAGACCACGTTTCTAATCTTAATGGAAGTTTGGAACCTTACTAGTTTCACTCTAATGATTATCTGATCATTTTCACCTGTTGTGTTGATTCTTGATTAAAATCTTTACCATTGTTCAGCCGTGGCCAAAGGTTTTGACAATGACACAATTATTATTATCAAGAACTTCAAGAAGAGACGTTCAATTGCTTCAGGGCACCCAAGGAAGTCCAGCAAGTGCCAGGACCATCTCCTAAAGTTGATTCAGCTGCAGGATCGGAGCACCACCAGCGCAGTACAGTGAAGAGAAAGACTTTTGGAAGATGGCCTGGTGTCAAGAAGGGCAGCAAAGAATCGACTTCTCTTCAGGATAAACATCAGGTACATGGTGATACAGGGATTGGACTGCGGAGTATGAATCCTCTTTCCGATTGTTTGGGGCATCCGGAAAAACACCGAGAAAAAACACCGAGAAGAAATGGTGAGTGCTACCATAAGTCCTGTGTCATGCCAACAGTGAAGCATCCTAAGGTCATTCATGTTTGGGGTTGCTTTTCAGCTGAGGGAGTGGGCTCACTCACAATTTGGCTAAGAACACAGCCATGAATAAAGAAAGGTACCAAAACATCCTCCGAGAGCAACTTCTCCCAACCATCTAAGAACAGCTTGATCAAGCTTTTCTAGCATGATGGCAAATGTGATAAAAGTGGCCCATATGGACCCATAAACATTTTGGGTCCATGGCCAGGAAACTTCCTAGACCTTAATCCCATTGAGAACTTGTGGTCAATCCTCATGAGGCGGGTGGACAAACAAAAATCCACAAATTCTGACCAACTTCAAGCATTGATTAGGCAAGAATGGGCTGCCATCAGTCAGGATGTGGCCCAGAAGTTAAATGACAGCATGCCAGGGCAAATTGCAGAGGTCTTGAAGAAGAAGGGTCAACACTGCAAATATTGACTCTTTGCATGTACTTCATGTACAGTGCATTTGGAAAGTATTCACAGTGCTTCACTTTTTCCACATTTGTTATGTTACAGCCTTATTCCAAATTTTTTGAAATTATTTTTCCCCCATGCAGTTATAGACTCTACGTATTGTAATTGTCAAAAAATGCCTTTGACACTTGGGAAATGCTTGAAATTATACTTCAGTATATCGTAGTAACATTGACATAAAGATCTAAAAACACTGTGGAAGCAAACTTTGTGTAGACTGATTCTTGTGTAATTCTCAAAGCTTTTGGCCACAGCTGTATGTGATTGTATTGAATCATAAGGACATTGCTTTTGTGTTTATTTCAATGCCATAATTAATTAAAACTTTCTGTGTGTACTTTGTTTAATTGGGTTACCGTATCAACGAAAGTGAATGGAATTTAGCTAAAATATAAGTAATTAGGGTTCCTCCGTCAGGAGGAAACCTATTGTTATTATATTTATTGTTTTACTTTGCTGGATGTTTGTGTCATTTTACACATTACTACATGGTTGCACTGCCTTTGTCCAAGCTGCAGATAAGTGCTTAATGTCCATCAATGAGCCTGCTGCACTGTTAAATATTCGCATTTGGCCCTCTTTTAAGCAGCACACGGATGTTTGAGCCGTGCCCTCTACCAAGTGCTGTTCCAATCCTGCCTTAAGTAACATAACATAACATTCTGGCATGTCTGTCCCATCATTAAATGTAGGGGCCCATCCTTAGTTGTAGGGAAGGTCAATATTTTAATTTAACACATTTTCAGTATTGGCTTGATTATGTGTAATAGTTGAACAATTTGGACTTTGAAATACTTGCAATGATATATATATTTAAAGTTGTTCTGAATAAATGTTTAAAATAAAAAAATGCATTCCGGTATTCTAAAACTACTCTGGGCACTGGGCCAACATCATCACTTCACTCTCAGAGATGGTTTTTACACAGGGGAGCCTGATCAGCACTTATTCACGTTTTGTCAGCAATCATCCTCTTATTGTTGATTTAGCGATGCTGCCAGATTTCCCATTTGGAAGCTTTAATTCACCTGCACTATGCTTGCTGCTCATGAGTCTCTGCACATGGGCCAAAACCCACACCCCTAATACAGTACTCAGAGACCTGGGGTGGGAAAGGAGAGAAGAGTTGATGTTGTTCTTTCAGACTTTCTCGATCTATCAAGTCAGTTCCTCTGTCAGCTTCTGCTAAACAACACTTAACCCAGAAATTACCTAAATAACAGCTTTCACTTATTCTTTGTTGTTTGAGTATTTGCAAATCTCCTCACACTGGAAGCACATTTCTCTAAAAGTTAACGGAAGAGCTGATTCAGAAGAAGTTTTAATACATTTATTGAAGTGGCTCTTCATTTCAGCGTGTCTAAATCCTAAAATAGACAAACACTGTACCACACATTAGATTCAGTTCCTGTGCATTATTCGGTGTCAGATGTGCAAGAAGTCTGGGTCCAGAGGCTCCCACTAAATGTTTGTATTGGGTATTTGTCTGCACTGAATTGCACGTAAAAAATCCTAGCAGGGAAGATGTTAGTCAGCTACTTGCCGTCATCTGAAGAGTAGGTCTTTTTTATATTTATTTTATTTGTAGAGTAGCGACTTGCGATATGAAGCTTATTTCATGTCTTGGAGCCACAGGGATGCTACATGAAAGCCTGAGCTAGCAAGGCTAGGGCCTCTGACGAATGAATAGATGGCTACAGGACACAGCGTGTCTTTTCTAATTACCCATGGCATTAAAAGAATATCTGGGTTCACAGGGCTGCTATGGGTTGAGATTCAAGGGGGTAGGCAGAATCAATGGAGGTTTAGATTCCCACCAAAACATGGGTCCATCTTTAGAGATGATCCAGATTGGTGACAGGGCTAGAAATGCTGAGGTAAGTGGTTAGATTAACTGGCATGCTGTATAGATGTCTTACGGAGCTTTTCAGAAATGACAACTCAAAACAGATCAATATATGTTTTTAGGATCTTCAGAACATCCGTTTTGATTCCAAGCAGCTTTTGTTTATTTTCTGGGTTTGTCCTGGGGACAATTCTGTGATATCTAGGACATCTTTGGGATGCTTTGACATGGTCCCAGTTGGTGCTATCAAGTTCCTGATTTGAGCAGAAGTATAGAAGCATACAAAAATACATTTGATATATATTTTTATCTTTAGAAATTTATTAAATACATTTTTATAAATTCATTTTTATCCCCACCGTTCAAAAGTTTGGGTGCACTTAGAAATATCCTTGTTTTTTAGATACTGAACTAATCGAAAGAAGGACAGTTTTCGGCGGTGCTAACATAATTGCAAATGTGCTTTCTAATGATCAATCAGCCTTGGATTAGCAAAAACATGCCATTGGAGCACAGGACTGATGAACACCTATGTAGATATCACATTAGAAAATCTACTGTTTACAGCTACAATAGTCATTTACAATATTAACAATGTCTACTGTATATTTCTGATAAATTTGGTGTTATTTTAATGGATACACAATTAGCTAACACCGCCAAAAACAAATACATTTTTAATTACCCCAAACCTTTGAAGTTAGTGAATTTCTGCGATACCAAGTTATATGTAAGACCAACACATTCGGCAATAGTATTAGTATAAATGACAACAAGAAATCACATCAAATAAAGTACTTCTTAGGGACAACAGGTTATAGAATCGATTTATAATGTAGGTTGCTTCGACACAATTTAGTTGATGGAGCATCTTTTGCTAATATGAAATGTTTTTGTTGCCATTCTATTGAAGTATTTTCTTTTGCTTATTTTGACCCGAGAATGTCCTATAAAGCGCATTTGTCATCCAACAATATCTTCTTGACTATCATGAAACCTCCCTTGTGTTTACTGAATGTTCTTTGGATAACATTTGGCCTTGGCCCTTGAAGGAAATGACGCCAAATGTCATGAAGAGGTTCCCTCTTTGCTCTGTTTTTGTATCCAGTTGTTCATTTTGCTTATCTACCTTTGTTTACACATATTGCCCATCCACCCTGAGGCCCAAACCATTCTTGGGCATGAATTGGCCCAGGGATAGAAAGATGCTGTTTGTGTTGCATAAATGCTGCAATGTGAGTCAAGCCCTGTGACACAACCTCTTCTGTTTTTGCACAGCCATCCAATTTGATCGTCTAGTCACAATACAATCAGTGTTTCTCGTCTTTGCTACTGTTCCTGTCCCCCCCCCCCGTTCGCCTGCTGCGGTTCCGTCAAAGCCTTGCCATATGAAAGGATTAGTTATGTACAAAATGTTGAGCCGGAAGAATCCATGGAGGATTAGCTTGTCTTCCATAGCAAGACATCCAAACCAGGCCAGATGCCTTTTGTGTGTTGCCACTGCAGTGCCCTCTCAGCCACAGCCTGTAGGGCCAGATCTGATGTGGTTGTGGAGGTTTTTCCTTGTTTATCATTATATAGCATTTCTTGCATCATTTGAAGCCTCTCTTTGAAAGTAATATATTGCCGCTCCCCCATTTTACCTCATTTGAAGCCATCTGCTTTAATGGCATCCCATCATTCTCCGGTACGGTGTCGGTAGTTATTGATTTCAACTCCAATCCTACAGTGTCTGAGGATTCAGCCTATGGATCTCTCCCAGTGTTTTATCATGTTATTTCTTGAAAAAAAATATATTCCTCCATTTTACCTTGTCTCATATGTCTCGCATGTAGAACCTCCCCAGGTAGGGTTTCAGTTTTTAGAGAATGGGCTGGGACTCTGCTTTGATATTGGGCTGACAGGACCAGGAACAGCTTTCAATGAGCTGGGCGAGAGCTGCACTCTCATAGGTGTGGGATGGCCAAGAGATTGTTTTGAGCGTAGCCTAAAGATGGAAAGGACAGTTCCCTTTGTTTCTCTGTAAGCCAGTGCCATGGTTTTATAGTGTATGAAAATGTCTAAAAGCCCCACCTGTATCCCAGGATGCTTAAATAGTTGGGATTGTTAACGTTTGAATCCAATTGGTGGGTGATTTTGGTTTCCATTGACAGTTGTTATGCCTTTTGGTTCTCATCGAATTACACAATGTACTGTCAAGGTTTTGCTCTTTAATATATGTAGTGTACAGACACGGCGGATGTTGGTCAATATGCAGTCCTGTCTCACAGAGGTCAGAATCCCCTAGCCCCGGTGGATTGCTAGGCTAAGTTAATAAGGAGGCGTCTGCCCAGGGGAGGCATTGCTCCATGCTCTCCTCACTGTTTTCATGTAGAATGCCACTGTGATCTGCCTGTGGGGGAGGCAGAGGAACGCTCAAGATGAGCTGGGTGGGTGAGTCAGAGAGCGGCTGGGGGTGCCTCTGCCTGGCCACTGTCACACACCAGACACGACCCTGCTTCACACACACACACACACACACACACCACAGTGTGAAAGCCAGCGGAGGTCCTCATGACACCCACACAACACTCTCCCCGACAGGGCAGCAGTGACTCCCGCCCTCCCCTCTCATAGCAGGGGTCTTATCCATGACGGCGTGCCAGTCACATACACTGGAAATGCACAATTTGTGGTTCTCCGCTACACCCGTGTTGGGCGATGCGACGGCATTATGTTTTCAATACCGCTGGTCTGAAATAGAAATGATAGCCTCTAATCACTTGTGAGCTTTGGTAAATGGTTCCATTACCAGTGTTACAGTAAGCTCATTATTAAACGGTAATGGATTATATACTACTGCATTACGGTATTGGTACAATAGCATACCATGAGATCCTACAAGGCTGAAGCCAGGCATTAGAAGTGAAACTTATTGTCTAGAAATTTGTGTTTTTGGGCGATTCCTGTGTTATAGACATTTCCTTTGCATGCAGAGAATTACAACAATGATTTGACCAACCTTGTAGAATTTAATGGTTGTGTCTAATCAACTGGATGTCATAATGTTTACTGTATCGCACCAAGACAGCAATGTATACCTACCTTTCCGCTTGCCCGTCCTTTAACAGTGATGGACTGCCTTTCTTTTTTCACAGTAACCTTTGACCACTTCCAGATCCTACGGGCCATTGGGAAGGGGAGCTTCGGAAAGGTAATGTAGCCTGAGCTCATAACATGGCGCGTGTGCATGTTTGCCTGCGTCATCCAGTCACGCGTGTGTTCGAGAGCTTTCCGGGAGGGTGACTGCTGCCTCCGTTCAGGACCCTGAGTATTTCTGTGGCATTAATTACCCCTCACATTCATTATCCTCATTGAGGAAGCACAGTTGGCCTGGCGAAGTGGGCCTGAAGTAATTAGATTTAAATTCTGATGACTATTTACCGTAGTCATTAATTTAACTGGGGCAGAATTTTGTTTCTTTACATTTCATCTCAAGTTGGCTGTGAGTAGATTTGACCCTCATTCTTACATCTGGGCCAAATGGCTCATATTGTCAGTTAGCAAAATGTGTGTATGCACACTTGTGTTGTGTAATGCATGTTAGGGTTGCAAATGTTCAAATCTGGTATTTGAGACAGAAAAGGTCTGACTAGGTAATCTTGGCAACAATCCCGTTTTATTATTAACATCTTGAATTTAATAGTGATTTTGGTAGTAAATGTAATTTTCGTATATATGGGTTCACTGTCATTTCCACGCAGGGATAGAACAGAGAACTAATTGGGGGCTTCCTGTTTTTCTTCTTTCAGAGTCTTAGACAGAGATAGTTCCGACCACCGGGTTGGCCTGTCCAAGACTAGGGCGTGTGTGGTTTAGACTTACACACCCTATCGCTGGCGCTCAGGCTGGTCTTAGCCTCTAGGCGCTTGTCCGTCCTTGCGTTGGTCCTGGGCGGTTATACTATCTTAACAGTCGCCAAAACAGGCCCCACATCCTTGTCCTTGACTTCTGTGGTGTGGTTATGAGTTTCTCTGTATTTTTCCACTGCAGTTTTATATAGTGACACCCAAGCTTACTGCTCCAACTAGATTTGCACAAAAATGTTAAAAGGTTAAATCAACCCATCCCTCATAATCCCCCTTTTCACGCCAAGTAGGCGTGACTATACAGGCCTAAATAAAAACAGAAGAAATTAAGAAATGCAAAGGCAATAAGACATTTGATATCCCCAAAAAATAGTGATATTGTTGGAATTGGTTTTGATTGGTATACTTATGTTTAGGTGATGGTAGTTTCCATTTCATGTGCAAAGAAGGGATGTGCACGTTAATGAATACCAAATTGTTTACCCACTGAGCAGAAATGTAATTCCTTTGCTCTGTAGGTGCTATCCACACTTCGCAGACAAAGGATTGCGATGATAAAGTATAGCGCTGATAAAGTATAGCGAAGATAAAGAATAGCGATTGCGCTTCAATGATTGGAAAAGCATGACTCGTATTCGTTCTTTTTACTTGCGGTCTATGCAAGCAAAGCAATCTTTTCGCTTTGCTCTTTTAAAAATACAATCTTTTCTAAAATTAGTGGCCCTTTTATACGGTAAGTCAGCCGCGGCTGCAGAATACATTACCATCTGAATTTATGTTAATTTAACTTATTGCTTCGTTCCCTCAAGCTGCTGTCACTTCCCTTATGATGTTTTGGGGAGTATCTGCAGTAAGCCATGAAATCCACAGCACCCGGCCTGGACTAAAGGCTGAGCCGATGACTAATGTCCAAAGGCTATTGCAGCAGGAGGCACAGACACTTAATGGATATGGAAGGAGAGGAGATGCCCTGATAGGGATGTATTAATACACACACGTTCAGAAAAAACAATCCCGCCTTACACTAACTTTCAAAAATAAACGTAACCCTTTACCACAATTCTATATTTTCGTTCTAAACCTTGCTTTTACCTATACCTTACTTAGACTAGTTCCTTATTGTTACTTGTGAAATGTCCACACATCATTTATTTCCTGTCTTTAAAGGAATCTTTGTTACTTACAAGGTGTACAAATTACAGGCAGACCAGGGGCAGCTGTGCTTGCCAGAATGAGACGTAAACACACCCAAATTCAAGTAATTAGAATTTAGCCACTCATCTTTGTTTAGAATTCTTCCAAGCAAATCAAACACCCCTTTCTTTTATGTAGTGGTTTCTACTTTTTGTCAGCTGCTTTACTGTTGCTTAGCGAGGGGTAATATGTCCAGAATCTCACACCAAAATCAACCACAAGTGATACATTGAACAGAGCCTGGTTATGTGTTTTTTGGTTTAACAAGCTGTTGTCCATCAGTACCATGCAACAGTCAAGTGGGTTCATTATTGCACTTCTCAGCGCTTAACATTCTTATTTGCCCTTTATGCTGCCTCAGACATTGGCTTGGGAAAAACAAATCATGACTCAGTAGTCAGTAGAAAAGGATGAATCATTGACAAACTGCAAGGTGCTGTTCCAGTTTTGGAGGCAGGTGTGCACAAGCCACTATAAAAAGGCAATTAAGTTGATGTAACCTGATTTTCTGTTTTTTAGGTGTTTTTTTTTTTTTACTGTATGAGGAAACCATGACTGGTTATACTTCTGCTACATTACAAGGATATCCATTTTTCAGTGTTGTTTAAGATCTCTGCTTGTTGTATTGTGTGTGTGTGTCGGTGGGGGGGGGGGGGGTGAGTGTATGTGTGTTTGTAATCTCATTTTTCTGGCTATATTGTCGATAACATCCCTTGGTTTAGGGTCTGAGTGTAGATATGTGATAGTTGTGCCTGAGGGTTGGGGATGCTAGATAAGACAACTGCAGGCTTATTATAGTTTTAATGGATAAGCGTGTTTGGTAAAGGACTTAAATCTAAAAATGAAGTCAGCATACAGACAGACAGAAAGATTTGCTCGCTGGCTAAGACTTTCAGTTAGTTTTGGCTGTTTGAAGGCAGTGTTGTCTTGAACAGAAAGCTGCTTGATGTAGCGGGTCTTCGTATTTAAAACAGCATTGTCTTTCTACCAATATAGGACAGTTAAACTGCACGCTATGTAGAGCCTGTCTGAAATCCATGTTCATTTGTGCATGTGGTAAAAACATGGTAAATCCTGAAACATTGGTCTCCAGAATGTGGACAAAGGGGTAGACAAAATGGTTACTTTAAGATTCTATGTCACAATTACGAACAGGGCTGTGGAGGTCACATTTAGTTGAATGCCAAATAGCAGTGCATATGTGTCTGCTCTATAAGAGGTCTGACAATTATTGCTTGTTTTTTTAAGGTATATGAGGCACCTAACAGAGGTGCCAGGAGAGTAGCAGGTGCATCGGTCACAAAAAGTGCAACATTGATGTGTCAAGGAGAACATTCTTAAAAATAATAACCGCATATGCTGAGCATATACAAAGTGCGTCGGCAACAAAATCAAGAAAAGGGCCAAACAACAAACACAATAGTTCCTAAATGCCCCAAAATCACAGTACCAAACATGACTAAAGATTTTAACCAGCACCTCTGTGACCCACTCTAAATGATGTACATGTGTATTGTCAGGGCTGCTATTCAGAAATCACTTGAATCCAAGCCAATGCGCAAAGATGCGTAACTTGGTTTAAGGAGCACAAAACCTGGACCCCTGGAGCAATGCAAAAATTGATATGGTCTGATGTATCATCGTTCAGCCTCTACCCTACATTTGGACGGGGTTTACATTTGGAGAAAGCCAAAGAATGACTTCAGCTCATATTCTCTGCCAATTTTTAAACATGGAGGGGGATTTATAATGATATTGGCAGCTATTCTATGGAAGTCATTGGGCCCGATGATTGCCCTGCGTGGTCATTAATCGGCCAAGGAATACAAATCCATTTTACAGGACCAGATGAGCTCTTTGGGGCAAACGCTGTTCTCTCATTTCAGTATTCCAGGGTAATGCCCCAATACACACTGCCGAATGCCTTCAAAAGTGGTTATAAAAACCCCAGGATAATAATTCCCCAATACACACCGCTGAATGCCTTCAAGAGTGGTTTTGAAAACCCCTGGATGATAATTCCCTAATACACACTGCTGAATGCCTTCAAGAGTGGTTCCCAATCTCCAGATTTGAATGTCATAGAACCTTTATGGAATGTTCTGAAGCACAGATTGCAGTTGCCACCTCCTTCCTTGCTCAATGAACAGGAAGTTGTTCTTATAGAACAAAATGCAATATCCCTCTACACACGATTTAGGACAGCATTGCAAGAATGTGAAGGTAGCCCTACTTTTTATTTGGTCTTTGATGGGAATTTTTTGTAATGTTTACGTTATTTTGGCCACCGTTTGTAGGTTATGTTTATGCATACAGGGGGGGTTATGGTTTGTGGATCGTTACAGGGATTATGGTTAGGTTTCAGATAACCTCAATAATAGAAGAAAACAAACTGTGTGTCTGTGCTTGTGTGTAGATTTTACTATTTGAACTTTAATTTAGCCCATGCTCAGTTTAAAAAGGGCATTTATTAGACCTGGGTTTACGTTTTATTCTTAAATTAGTGTTTTGCTTTAAGATTCAGGTGTAAAACTTTAGGATTAGGGGTAGTTTTAGGGTTAGGGAAAATCTGTGTATTTAATGGTACTTAATTGGCCTCTCACAAAGTTAGTAAAAACTATTTGTTTGGTTGTGTGTGTGTGTGCGCACGCACGCACATTTTATGAGGTCTGTTTTGTGGTGTTTGTGTTTCTCAGTATGAATACAGTAGGTTGTCTCCTCTGTGTGTTGTCTGGAAATAGTCCCTGTGTGTACTTGAGCGAGCCAGGCATGCGTGGGGAGCTTTCTTCCCTAAGGCAGGGCGGGGGTGGTGCAGTGAGACAGGCTATGCTGTAAGCGAGAGCTCGCAGGCGGGGAATGAAAGTAGAGTCGCCTGGGGGGGGGGGGGGGGGGGGGGGCTGTTTGGATCTGCGGATCCCCACCGAGACCAGCTCACCGCTGGGTCGCTGAAAGAGGTCCTCATCGGGCGCTGTTACAGCTGGTGCCTGTCCGCTCCTGTGGTCACAAACACCCAACGCACACACAGGCACACAAACTGCTACTGTAGGATTGTCTTGTCATCCTGTGGTAGATGTGTAGAAGCTGAAGATGACGGTCTGATTATTTCCCCACTGACATGCCCCTCTTCAGCCCCCAGCGAGCCCGCCATGCGGACGAGCCGGAATGGCCCACATGTGGGGCCGCCTTGCGGACGAGCCGGAATGGCCTACACGCGGGGCCGCCCGAGTAATTGCCTCTCACCGGGTGCCACACGACTCATTAAGGCCCTTAAAAGGACTTTTTGTGGAGGAAGAGAGGAAGCAAAAAGCCTCATACAGACAAACTGTGGGGACCACTGCCTGAGACGCAGACAGCAACACAGAGCCAGCTCCTCCATAGCCAACAGGTCGAGACGGACTGCGGTCCCAGCCCCTCAGAGGAGAGCATGGGAGGGATGTCAGGGATTTCACATTGCTTGGTTAAGGTCGAGGTGACAGCGGGGCTCAGCTGGTGGATTCACAATGTAAAGGTCTCTTTCAGAGTGCTGGGCGACGACTTATTATTACGACTTATTATGGCTCCTGTGGTGGGCAGAGGGAGGGAGATGGAGAGAGAGAACAGCCAGGCAGACAGATAGGGAGCAGAGGGCAATAACAGCTTAGAGATTACATAGAGAGAAAAGGACACATGGACAGGTAGTGCTTTGTGCTGCTGACATGGCTGTCAGACTGGATGGTGGGTATCTACATCGCCTGTCTCCGGAAAGGTCATGGTGACCGCTGGTAAAAGCTCCTTGTGAGCTGTAAACGGCTATAAAATAAAGCCCCCTTATTATGCCCCCAACAGTAAGTAATGTCTATTTTGTATGGTCATAAAATTGCTTATTTAAAAAATTTGGTTTAGTGGGTAACACAATTTCAATAAATCGTATGTTCTCTCTTTTGAGGCAGATGGAACAAATATTTTTTATATTTTCATGAGATTGGAGAAGACATTTAAATAGGTCTTTGACTCATTCCTTACAGAATCTTTGTGGATCCTTGGTGTCCTTTGGTTTGGTTTTATGTCTGTCCCTCTTCATTTAAATTCATTGATGTTATTTACAGGGTTGAGACGGCCATTAATGTTAGTAAGTTGTTTCTAAATTTTTAAATGTGCTTGGCGGTCAAGAACCAAGTGTATGTACTCCTTAATTTAACTCTCTGGATCCGCATATATGCTAAATCACTAACAATGAAAAATGCTTGAAGATCCACTTGTGGGTTAGAAACCATCAAACATCAAGTTGTAAAAAAAACTGAACCCTTTAACAGGAGCTATGAAACAGTGAAGTATGAGGTTATCTAAGATGGAGGGACTATGTTTAAAAAGAGCGGCAATTCTTTCTCATGACTTGGTATATAGTCCGTTTTATGGATGTAAACACTGACAGTCTTCACTTACAATACTTGTATTTCAGACGAAACTGCTGAATGGACAAGTCTGAAATGGCATGGTATAATCAGTACACAGGACGTATTCTGAATGTACCAATTTTAATGGTATCTGGTATAAGTTAGTACACTTGGGAGTTAATGTGTGTTTGCCTGTAGGTACTGAGACTGGATGTAAAGACTGGGATTTGTTTGTGTAGCCATGGATGGACTGGTGCTGGAACCGTTTGATTTTAGGCAGCATATCAGACTCTATAAATGAAAGTGAAAGCATATTTGCCCAAGGGAGAAATGTTCAGGTGGCCTACAGAATAACAATTTCAGTGGAAGCGATCATAAAAATCGTTACAATGCATGGTAGTTAAGGTAATATTGCTTTTGTAAAACAATTAGAATTCTGTATAATTCACTATCGCTATGTAAATAAAATACAGCTGACTTTCTGTGTTGGTGATCAAATTAAATTTCAGAAGCTCCAGTGCTCTGGAGGACAGTTAATATAAGACTTGACACATGGGCTTTTATAGACTTACAGTACATTTGTGTGGAGACTATCTAATTATTGCTCAAGAAATAGCCTATTTAACCAATAAATGAAAGCACATGAATTAATGGAAGACCAAGCACATTTTGGAGAGATGTGTAGTGCACTTTTACCGAATACTATATTTCTTATCTGAATATTTGAAAGATGTAGCGTGTTAGCCAGGCATTAGACTGGCCAGGCTTTAGCATGAAAAGCATGTGTCACATTGGGTAACAGCAGGACACAGGCACAGAGGTGGTGGATCGAAGGACTTAATGACAACAGGATCAAAAACTAAAGACTCAAACAGGAACGTCACAAAACGATGATCGAACTGGAGAAACTAAATAGGAACATGACCAAATGAGACATAGGCGACCAGACTGAACTAGACACAGGTGAACGCCATTAATACAAACAGAACTTAAAACAAGTCGAACTAGAACTCAACGGCACAGGCTGTGACCAGCTGTTGCAGTATGTGAAACATCTTTTTTTGTTTTTTGGATTCATTTGGATATTTATATCTGATAAATATCCAACACTGTTTGGATATGATTATCTCTCATCTCTGCCATATCTTAGATACGATATGACTGACCTTGGATCCCAGTGGATTCTTTCTTCATTTTACAAATAAACAATGGATATTGTAGGTGTCTGATAGGAATTTCACAAAAACATATTTCTGCTTGGATATACATGTCGGGGTCTGATGACCTGACCTTTCTTTTCCAGGTAAAAAAAAGTGATGTAGACAACAGATGGTATGAATGGGCAACGAAATAATATGATTCCTTATTGCAGGTTGACATTAGCACAGCTAATGGGGTCCCTGCAAAGAACGTTTGAATACCCCTGTAATGTAGGATTGTTAGAAAACTGGGTAGCAACATCCTATCCATCCCCAGGTGCAGAGCCAATAGTCAATGACCTGGGGCCTTTGTCAGTGTGCTGCAAATGGGATTTGAACAGAACAGTGAGGCGCATGCATAGACCACATATGACTTTGTGTGCTTCGTTACCAACCTCTTCCATTCTTTCCCAACACGTGAAGGGCGACAGTTAGCGCAAACTGACCATACATCAAAGCTCTCTCTTGCTCTGAGACCAACAGTCAAATGAAGGCCAGTCCCAGTGTTATCACTGACGATAGCAGCATCCCAAGTGTTCAAAGCAACTTAGGAAATCGCCGCCTAAGCTCAGTAAACACCTTAATTTCCTCCTGCCTGTCACTAACGGTATAAGGGAAGACGGCGGCAAGGGGAATTAATTGAATAAATGGGATTATTTATTTTGAGGCTGAGGCTGACAAGTTCCTCAAGCTTGAAAAGGTATTTCCCCTTCTCATCACCAGTGCCTCGCAAAAAACAGAAAACTCCAGCCCATGCTATGCCTCACTGTTTGTGTGAGTGTGTGCATGTTTTTGGGTACGTTCTTTTTGGCTTGCATCACTCTAGTCAGGTAACAAACGGCATGACAAGCACTTGACCATTATACCGTGGAACCAAACGTCTCCCTTTCATCCAACACCAATCTTGAAACCCAGTCTATAATTTCCATTGATGTGAGCATTTGTGTTTTCTAGACTGTGTGTTGGTTTTCCCTGAAATAGGCACCCAGTTGAACAGTTTAACCTCTATGATGACCTTTTCTCAAGACGTTGCGTGATGTCGGTCACTCTTCATGTTAACTACATTTATTTAAAAAAAGCTGCTGCTTTTTCCAACTGTCGCTTAGACGACCTAGAAAAAGAACGTCTTATGCTTCCTGACTACTACATTTACCAGCCAACCCTTTTTCCTTCACCACACCGAAGACTCCCTGGAGGTCCAGGCTGTGACAACAATTGATAGGGTTGCTAACTATAGCGGAACCAAGGGTATAACGGTTCTTTAAAAGGTAAACAGACCAACTTTAGAGTCTTCATTCATTACCACGACAGCCTAGCACACTCTGAAGCCAAGCATGACATGAAAGAGTATTTTTATTAGCAGAAGTGATACTTCAGCTAATAAGCATTTAATAAGTGCATGCGTTTGTGGCTGATAATATGTAAATGAGCCAGAGGAAGCTGGGAGAAATTAATTTAGAACGCTTTGGAATGGGATGAGTACAGCTGATATCCCCTATTAGTCATTTGATGTAATTTACCATTTTAGAACAACTAAAAGTGCTGCCTCATCTGCGTTTTAACTAGGGCTGTAACTTACAACTATTTCAATAACTAATTAATAATAGAACAAATAAATAAATGTTGTATTTAAAATAAATTAAGGGAAGCACATTGTTCCTCAAACCATTCCCGAACAAAGTTTGCAGTGTAGCAGGGCACATTATCCTGCTGAAAGAGGGCACTGCCATCAGGGAATATCAATGCCATGAAGGGGTGTACATGGTCTGCAGCAATGTTTAGATCGGTGTCACATGTCGTACTGAGATGCGCGTGATTTGCCCAGAGCCTCACACACCCTCCACCAGCTTGTTGTCATCCCACAGTGCATTCTGGTGGCATTGTTTCCCCAGGAAACTCTTGCCCACGGACACGGTGGTCCACGTGATGTAAAGGATGGTCAGGGTGCATCATGGCCACTCTGACCAGTCTGCAGCTCCGCAGGCCCATATTCAGCAGGGCGTGATGCGTTGTGTGTTGTGACACATTGTTCCCGTAAACATATGTAGAAATTTTTTGTAAAAAAAAATTCTGTCCGTTCGGACCAGACAGAATAGCTTTCGTTCCTCTCGAGCATCAATGAGCCTTGGGCATCCAACACCCTGTCGCCCGTTTTTTGGGTTTGTCCCTCTTCGGACCTCTGTTGTAAGTACTCAGAACTGCTGACCAGGAGCACCCCACAAGCCTTCAGAGATGCTCTGACCCAGTCACCTGGCCATAACAATTCGGTCCTTGTCAAAATCCCTGGGACTTATCTCCTGCCCATTTCTAATGTATCCAACATGGTTGTTCACTTATCGGCTAACCTTGACATTTACTTTCATTAGGAGATCAACATTATTGTTTTACACAAATCTCTACTCGTCATTTTTTTGTATGTGTTGCTTGTGTAATTTACAAGACTGCAGAATGGGTTTCAGCATGGAGAAGAGCGTTTTTAAGCAGTACACCAAGCGCATCGTGGTCTAGTTTCGCAATCAGGCCAATCTCTTAGCCTATTAAAACTGTGAAAGCAGTGCATCCTCCTCCCCAAACAAACTGCAGAACACCTGAACCTCATTTGGATTGGGCTTTTGGTTTGGATTTTGGATTGGTGATAATCTGCCCGAGATGGTGGCAGGTAATTTTTAAATGCAAGATCCATTTTGTAGAACAGTGTGTTTTGAACACAGCTTGGAACTTTTGGTTGGGTAATAATGAGACAGGAGTGCAGGATTACAGATTTTAAGAGATGTGTCATGTCCTGGATGCCGGCCCCTAGCCATCTCTGTGCTTTGGGGCTCCCATTCAGGGCATGGCACATGGAGAGGCCTCTAGCCATCTCTATGCCGTTGTGGGCTCCCCAGTCAGAGCAGCTGCAATCAGTTGACTCTGATTGGGGAGCCTACTTAGGTTAGTTTTACAGCCACACCCGGTGTGGTTTATTGTTTGTG
>JACXGK010000660.1:0-12863 GCA_016801125.1 Novumbra hubbsi
CCCCAGGTCCCGACGCCTGTCTCTGGGAGTCGTGCGGTGTCCCCCAGGTCCCGACGCCTGTCTCTGGGAGTCGTGCGGTGTCCCCAGGTCCCGACGCCTGTCTCTGGGAGTCGTGCGGTGTCCCCAGGTCCCGACACCTGTCTCTGGGAGTCGTGCGGTGTCCCCAGGTCCCGACATCTGTCTCTGGGAGTCGTGCGGTGTCCCCAGGTCCCGACACTGATCTGTCTCTCTGTGCCTCACAGGTACACAACTAAGCATTTGAATGACGAGTCAACCAACAAGGCCATCAAAAGCATGCTTCAGCAGCAGTAGGACGGAGACCCCGGGTACAACCGCCCGCCTCGCGCCTGGTTCCGCAGACCCCGGGTACAACCGCCCGCCTCACGCCTGGTTCCGCAGACCCTGTTGGGGGAATCTCTCCCCGACGACGTTGTTGCACAGAATGTTTTTTTGTTTTTTTTCTTCCCTTGTATTTTCGGGTCTTTTTAAAATGGAGAAAGAGCTCCAGCTCTCCTCCTCGTTTTATCAAACAAAATGCTACTGCCATTATGTATGTTCATTTTTTTTTTTTGTGCCAAACAGATGTTGCTGAGATTGAAATGTTTTCATTAAAGGCCATGCAAACAGGATGGCCGCTACGAAAGCATCGTGGGTTTTCTGTTTAAATTAGAGTTTCATCTGGGGATCTTTTTGAACCCAACTGTTTTTGTTAACATTGGTTGTTATTATTACCCTTCAGTTTCCACTATGGTAAGGCGTAAGTATGTGAATTTTAGCTCTGGTCTACACCATCCCATGCAATGCCAAGCCAACTGGCCACATGGTGGCGCTATAACAAGCGATGTGCTGGGAGGTTTTCAAAAGCTGACACCCCTCATCTCGTATGGAGATGTCACCTCAACACAGAACAGATTTGCCTGTAGTACCTTTTAAAGTCTAACATGATGGATTTTCCACCATTTTGAAAAACATCTAAATTCCTACCCTCCTGGGATGGAATGACTGATCTACATGTAACTTGGCTTGTAACAACTATAGAGAAGGTTCTTACAACACTATATTTTCCAGAGTACAACATCCCAAAAAACACAATATACAGCACGGTTTAACACATAAATGCCTACCAATCAGGTGCAGATATTGAGGTCTTGATACATCTTGGCGAGCATGTTCACAACAATGGTAAATGCACCATGTTTGCGAGCATGTTTTCTTTGAACACACAGTGGCACTATAAAAACAACATCTTTTGATATTTCCTAAACCGTTTGACAAACATTCTCAGGTATATAAGCTAGCTAAACTCGAAAGTGTTTTGTTTGCCCTAGAGTTGATGCTGTGGTATGGTAAAAATATTTTTGCAAGCTCTGGCTAATGGCAACCATTTTCTTTTAGCTAAGCTGCTGGAAAGTTTAGCGTTGAAAAAGAAGGCGGCACATGAATGTTCCAATCAAAGTTTTATGGGATCAGACCAATATTCTGGAGGAGCATTTCAATGTATGGCAGTTTAAAAAAAAACTTTGTTAACCTACTGTGTTGACTTTTCATTGTTTAATTGGTTTTGGAAAGTGGGCCAAGGAGATGGAGCTAATTATGGTGAATTGTCTAGTTTGCCTAGATTGTGGCACAGCGGTTATGCTGAAGTTATACTGAAACCCGTAAACGCTGCTTTCAGCTTTTTTTATTTTTTGTTTTACCCCATGGGATGGGAGTGCTTTGACTTGAAAATTGAAAAAGATATATATATATAGATATATATTATTTTTGTTTGATTTGTTATTTAATATTACATCTTCTGCATGATGCAATTACGTATTTTCTTTCTATTTAAAAAAACAATTAATGCTTCAAGTTTAATTTGTCTGCTGAATTGTTTGTTCATTGTTCGGTTTTCCGATTGGTACTTGTTGAAATTAAGATTAAAAAAGTAGTACTGTTAATATTTTTTATACATTTTAGGTTTTGATTTGTGTGTA
The DNA here is from genome assembly GCA_016801125.1 of Novumbra hubbsi. Lineage (NCBI taxonomy): Eukaryota > Metazoa > Chordata > Actinopteri > Esociformes > Umbridae > Novumbra > Novumbra hubbsi. The sequence continues at coordinate 1,977 of JACXGK010000660.1, forward strand.
TGTTTTTCGTAGTCATATAGTATTTTTAATTTGACAAAACTGTGATGTCTGCAAATTTAAAGTTGGGATCTGTACTGTTCATGACAGTATTTTGCCACTGTAAAAAAAGAATAGAGAACTCTTGTTTTCTAAAAATGTCTCGCTGTTTCCCCTGTGTCTCTTCAGAAATGTTTGGTCCAACTTGACAGTTATTTCCACTGACAATATTCCCATCCAATGGTAGAATAAGACATTGGGAGATGTCTGACACCCATCATACTTGCTACAAGGAAAAATATTGTTTTAAAGGATTTTAGTAGGATTCCCATTAGCTGCCTCCAAAAGCAGCAGCTACTCTTCCTTCCTTGTGTCCACAAAAAAAAATGTATGAGTCAGTATGGAGGTTTCAGTTAAAAAAGAAAGTTCAATGGGACAGGATGAAAAATGCCCCACATGAGGGGTAGGACCAGAAGAGGTCACCATTTCATTGGTCTAATTGGGAACAGTGGGCGGACTCACATTTTCTGAGATTGTTCAGACCTGGGAGCTTAGCAAGAGATCAGCTCAACACCTTTATTTTGAGATTCTTACCTTGTATTATTTCATTATAGACTATGATTATATACAGATGATAATATACAGATCTTGTGAAAGAAGTGTTGTTTTAATATATATTTGGACCAATGGGTATGTAATCTTTACTTAAACACTGTTGACAGTCAATGAGATTTAACCAGAATATTTAAAAACTCACCCAAAATCACATGACAAAACATTATACTTTTAAATAATGTATAAATCAATAACCAACAGTGATGCAAGTTCATAGTGTTTTCAAAAATGAGCACAATCCTAGATTCAATATCTGTATTTGCCCCTTACGGATAAATTCATTCTGTAGTTGTTTTGTCTATCGGACTCTTAAAGATATTTGCCTGCTCATCCATACAGTAGTAACACCATTATGCCATTGCATGATATCTGGCATTGTGACCAATCAACTCCACTTTTGGTTCTGCAAATTGTTCCCGTAGTTTTGGTTGTCTTGGCAAACTTCAGTTGGGGCATGAAATTATATTGTGAGAACAGAGGCCTCCGTGACCTCAAATGTTGACCAAGTTTGTGCAGTCTCTTTCTGACCATTGATTTATGCACTTTCAGCATTAGTGAATTGCATTTCTGTCTATTTTAATTGCATAAATGGTTTAAAGGTTTGTATTTGGTTTGTGACTTTAATAGCTGCGATATCCATGCCTCCAGATTTGTACAAAAATGTTGTTAAGTTAACTTGTTGCAAGTTTTGATTAATCTTTCGCCAGGAAAAAATGCTGTTTATTTAGTCCAAAAATTACCAAGGAAAGGAATGATGAAACACAGGAATGTGATACGAAGTCAGAATTGTTCGTTTCAAATCATTTCTGGTTCGGGAATGTTCAAATTGAAACATCCCCTTATGGCACTTTGGTTAACAATCACGTATTCCGTGCAGTGCAACTATTCCTCCCAATTTAATACTACTCTGCTTTGAAAAACACTAACGGGATATCCACCACATTCCCATTATTTCATTTATTCACAAAATGTGTCACAGTGTTTGACTCATTGGCTTTCCCCTTGTTTATCATCCATGATGGGTTATTCCGGAAACATCTGGAGAACGATCAGTATGACTCCTTGTAGAGTGCATTCCAGTCATCTTGCTCGTGTCTTTTTGGAGCCTTTATATTCACTTTTTGAGTCCCATTATCTCATTGCTAAACAATGTGAAGGTTTTCCCAGGCGATACACTCAGACATTCCTCGAAAGCTGGCTTCTCTTTTTATGACATTGCCGGAGAGCAATATTGATTGAGAGGTGCGGGAAGTCCTTGGGTGGGTACTGCGGTATTATCTGCAGTATTTTTTAGAAACATTCCAAGGTCAGAGTGAGGAGGGAGCATGTTGATGGGTGTGTCCCGTAGCTCTGCAGCATCACTGCACTGGCGGAGACAACGAACCAAGAGGGGGGAGGGAGCTGGAGTAAGCGGGTTGGCGTTGGGTGGGGTCTTCGCAGGCTTCGGAAGTCCTTGAGGCAAGGAGAATAACGAACGGAGGTCTGGAGAGGAGAGACAGTGTAGTGTGTTGTGTAAATGGAATGCGTGGTATTTGCCTGGCTGCAAACTATATAAACCACGACAGTTCCGATTTAAAATGTATGACACGCTTATTGGGCACGGAATAACCTCCCTTAGAATCAGAAGTCAAGTCTCCCTAGCAACCTCCCAGCTTGTCGCTGAAACCTCGTTCTCCTCCGGCCCATCGCCCACTGTGAGCCACAATGCTGCGCTCTTCCTCTTTTTCGTCACGTAGAGAACGAGGATCCAATCGAGAAGAAACACTGACATCCGCATGAAATCACTCTTGAGAAGATATGGACAGACATCGATCTGTCAACGTCCTGTTGTTCGCGGTCAGTCGCGACCAATATGTATCTTTTTCCTGACGTCGTTTAAATAGAAAAGATTAGGCTACTAATTTCCCGAAACGATTATTACGGTTAGCCTGTCATTATCTTGTTTTTTATTCCCGACGGGTACCCCTATCAAATTCCTCATAGTAAGCAGATTGGCTCAGAAACGGAATGGGAGATAATGACCTTCAGGGCCCTCCCGCCAGGGTTGGGAACAAAAACGAACCGACTCGCCGTGGCGCTCACACCCGGGGAGACAGATAAGTAATCGTCGCTCCCTTTCGGATGATGTCTCCCCGGAGAAATACTGAATTATGATGTTGGTCCCACCCCTCAAAACCATGCGCATCTATTTCGTATGACCCCTATCCCTCATCTACTGCGTGCTTTCATTGGGACACAGACGTTGCGTGGGGCGTTGGTTTAGTGGCTGATACTGCGTCGCTGCTGTCATAGGTCAATCGGGAGGGTTTACAAAAGCCACATTTCTCTCTAGTTTCCTGGTCACGCGTGACGTCTCCAGACTGGATCGGATAGCGCTTTTGACCTGGGAACTGGGTGATATTTAATGTTTTATGGTAAGCACAGAGCGTACATCAAGTCGATGCGTTCGTTCTGAACGGCACCCTGCTCCCTACAGTAGAGGGCACTACTTGAACGGGCACCAGTGGGCCTATGGAGTACCTATGGGATTTATTTAGGGATGTACAATGGATGGCCCACCCTGGTCCGAAAGGGCTTTAACTGGTTTGATGGTTTTTCCGTGACTTAGGCATTATATCAGGGCAGGTTATTATGGTAGTAAATTTGTAATGCGCTGGTTGACCTTGTGCAGAAAGTTCTCTGTACTTATCCTTTCCTTTACTGTCGTTTCTTTCAGTGACACAAGATCCTAGTAAACCGCAAGTTACAACTGTCTCCTCACCACTTTCACAAGGCCTTGTTCAACGAGTGCTGTAGGAGTGTACACCAACCCTTCCATCATAAATACTGTCACAAAAAGTGCCCCAGTTCCCTATTTAGTGCACTTCTTTTAATTAAGAAAATGAGTGCCCTGTCTAGTGAATGCGATGCAGTTTGGGAAGGCTCCTTTGACAGAAATTAGTGTGAAGAACTGCAACTGTGGCCTGTCAAGGTTGTCACATCGAGTAGCCAGCATTAGGACACAGAATTTCTGGTGTTACTAATCGATGAAGCGTTGATTTCGACCCTCACAAACCTCAATAATAATCAATGACAGGGTTGCCTAACAGAGTCACGCTTCGAGGGAAAAGGAAAACATTCACTAACCCGGTTCTCTTTACCATTGCCACGTTAAACGGCACTAAAATCGTTTCACACGGAAATGTGGTTTTGAGATGCCTGCTTCAGTTATGTCAAAAGGGTGAGTAAGAGATTGCCTGTAGACAAAGTATTTTTTACATTGAAATTAAAAGTATATTCAACTTTACATTTGAAATACAGGTTGTAATTAAATTTATCAACACTGTGAATTTAGGACATTGAAGGATCATTATCTTTCAGTGTTTGTAAATGAGTGTGGTGTGTGCAAAAGAAGTGCCAAACTGTACTGGCAAAACTGCCAGTTACGTGCTTCTGTGTATTGCTAATTTCCATTTCAGTGAAAACCCAGCCGCAATGAAAGCCATGCCCACTGTCCCTGAACCAACTCCTAACACATTGTTCATCACTCTTGGGAGATGGGTTTACTTTTCTAAGAAAGACAACGGTTATCCTACGAGACCACCCTGCACCACACACACACACACACACCCAAACACACACACACAAGTGTGACACTCTGGAAATGAATCCCACATCCTTGTTTTAGTCAAAGGGGCTTGGTTAATCAATCGTGTCAAAACATGAACTGTTAATTAAAGAGCACATCTTGTGGCAATTTTTTTACCCTAACATTATATTCTGTCAGTTAAAGCCAATAGGGCCACTTGCTCTTTCAATTCTCTGAAGCTTCAACCAGATTCCATTGCATTACTTTGAAGAGAGACGGGATCTGAAACGAAATAAATATGGTATTGTTTTTCTTTTTGCTTGATTTCAAATATGATAATATGAGTCAGACATGTACGGTAATTTTGATGACACTGCTTAAAAAGGTCGTGCCCACATTATCATGATAGTTCTCGCTGGGAATCGAACCCAGAACCCCGGTGATGCAAAGAGCACGCACAACCGAACCGACGACACCACCGCGCTACTACAGAAGAAACAGCTGGGTTGACCTGAGGTGCCGTCAAAAGGCAATACACCATTGGCTGCCGTCCAAACGTCACTCCCACATTGTACACTACTTCTGACCAGAACTCTGGTTAAAAGTAATGAACTAAAGAAATGAGGGCACCATTTGAGACGCAGACACAGTAATCTATATGTTACCCAGAAGGTTGTGATGTATTAGAAGTCCTGTCACATCGTCCATGGATATTGACATTCAGTCGGCGAATCTTATTTGACCTTGCTCTCATCAGATCAAATACTGCCGTATGCACTAAACACTGGAGTCAAATGTCATGCGGCTATGAAAATATGTATGAGGTGTGGAAATCTGAAATTGTTGCAAATGATTACCGCTTTCTGTAACATTAAGTGAATGTTCACATTTCACTTATTTTTTAGATGTTTGGTGAACTTTGGATTTGCTGCATTCAGGAAGATTAGCTTTGGACAGAGCTCCTTCAATGGTTTTTGAAGTAGCATTTTTCTATCATGTTGGTAGACATATCCACACAATAATTTTATACAATATTTGTTTAATGTTTAATCAATAAAATACTCCTAAATCATTTTATTAGGAAGGCAATGTCCTCCAATTTTACACCACCTGTTAACAATTGTAAAAATCAGCAACAGGAGCATTCCACAATTTATGTTATGAAGCAAATGTTTTCTAGTGTTCTAATAATAGATCTAGCAAATATGACTTAACAAACAACATGAACAATTGTACTTATTCATATTTTATTAAGCAAATTGATGCAAGATTCTTTGTTGAAAAATGTATGAGAACCTCTTAGTCCCTGTAATTATGTATGCTAAATGCCTAATAATGAAAAGATGGTGAACAATTAGCAAAGCAAAAAGAGACTTCAACCAAAAAGGAGATGCTTTGTTGTAGGCTCTGTAATGTTCTCACTCATTATTTATAATCATTTCTTTTCTTAGGCATTCCATTATCAGGACGGAACTCCAAGTGTTCAACATCTGCTTACTTGCAATAACTGTTTTATGAATATAATTTATTATTTTGTTAAAGGTTTTTGATACACTGTTGTTATATTGAACAGCTTTTTTTAGAACACAACACAGCCCTGAGTTGTTTCATGTATAGGAATATTCATTGGACATTTAGGAAAAAACGGTAATGTAAGGATGGAACCTCTAACACTGATTGTTAATATACTGGAATTGCACCTAGTATTTGGACCCCTTCCGTCAGTGTTTTGTTGAAGCATCTTTGGCAGTGATTACAATCTTAAGTCTTCTTGGATATGATGCTACAAGCTTGACACAGCTGTATTTGGGGAGTTACTTATGTTCCACTTTAGAATAAGGCTGTAACATAACAAAATGTGAAAAAAGTAAGGGGTCTGAATTCTTTCCTAATTCACTGTATGTAGCCTCCATTAGAATGGCAAAACTGAAGCAATTACTACTATGGCAGACTGTTAAGTCAATTCCTTAAGTCTTCTTCTAGTGAATTCCATTCCTTACTAAGCATCTGGCAGATATTCTTTGAATATTTTACATGGCACTTCTAAACTTTGTATGGTTTTTGTTCTTTTCTGTTTCCAAGTGATCCCACAATGCTTTTATGATGCTTTCTGTGAGTCTGTGAGGCTGTCACTCTTAATATTTTTTCTCAGATCATTAGGTTGTTATTGTGTTAACAGATACTATATTCCCTAACAGTCAAAGATGGATTTTTCGTGTAATACTTGATTGATTTAAGCTTTGGTGCCAGATGACTGCCTGATACTTAGCAATAATTTCACTGGATTTTCTTCTTTCTATGAAGGTAGTGACCTTTAGATAAAAAGCGTACTTCCTCTGTAGTACATTTTCAGTATGCAGTGACCATGATTTATATTGGCCAATTAGAAATATCAAAATGCAGACTACCTCCAATCATATTGTACGGTTGAGGGCTTTGTGTGGTGCAGGAACTGGACGTTTTCCTCATTTAAGATGAATTATTATTTCCAGTAGAGGTTATTGTGAACATATTTGTAATATTTATTAGGGTATTATTATTTTCTCAGATCACGTTTCACCTTTTCATCAGGCCCTATAGGCAGGTACCAACTCTTAATTTCAAGTTATGTGTTCCCTCTCCGTGGAGTCACACTAAGTTGACTTAAGAAAGACCCATTGTCTATCTTTTATTTCCATGGTATTGGCTACCTGTTTCCTAATCTAATCACCTCTCCAGGAGACAATCTGATCTACCATAGCCAGAGTCTTAAGTGGCCTGCTTGTTCACTCCTATCTGGCCCAGCCAGACCCTTCCTTTCATTGAATCCACTCTGAATCAGACCAGCAGGGAGGTATCAGCAACCAGACACTCACTAGTGGACATAGATTGGATAATGGCTCAATTTCCAAACCTACACAGTACTAGTTCTATTTCCCAACCCCCACTTCACAACAAAATGCAGCAGGTTGCTATTTTCACAATGAATTTTGTTCTGGAAGCAGATCTGCCCCAAAGGCAAAAAGTAAGTGATAGATTTTTTCAAGGCTGGGGAGAAATCCCTCATTTAAAACTGTCTGCATGCTCAGAGAGGACATTTGACCAGGCTTACTGCACATCTTTTCCTATTTTTACTTTAATCTTACCCATAACTCTCCATTCCCAGAGCCCTATCCACCAAGGGACCCGACATTCTTATCATGTAGAGTGGAACCTCTTATTATTTGTATATTCAATTGAGGTTTTGTTAGCTAGCGTTTTGGCAAAAGGCATGTCAGACATATAAGGGGAAATATTGCTATTTTTCAAAATGTAGCTTAAAGAATTCTTATTTTTTGGGCCATTGTTCCCAGTAATTACCATTAATTAAAGACACATCAACAAAAACATTGGATGTCCAATCATAAATTTGTAAAATAATATCTAGAAATTGTTCTAAACAAATTGCAAAAACAAAACAGGACAATTGATTGAGTCGTTACCCCCTTTAGTCAATATTAAAAGTATAGAGACACCTTTGGCAGCTTTTACAGCCATGAATACGTCACTTCCAGCTTTGCGCATCTAGACAATGTTTGCCCATTCTTCTTTGACTAGGTCACTCCAGGACATTTACCTTTGTTTTCAAGCCACTCCAGTGTGGCTTTGGCTGCATGTTTGGTGCATCCATTTAGCTGTCTGCTGCATACATTTTACTCCTGACCTTCACAGGTTTTCTTGGCCCTGATGCCGTTAAGCATCCCCATAGCATGATGCTGCCGCCACCATGCTTCACGATAGGGGTGGTATTCTCAGGATGATGTGCGGTGGTACTTCAAACATAGTGCTTAATGTCGGGAGAAACGCTACATTTTGTTTTCATTAGGCCGTGGAATTTTCTTCCACTTGATCTCAGGCACCTACATGCCTTCTGGCAACTCTAGTTAAGATCTGATGTGAGACTTTTTGCCACCCTCTTATGAAGGCCACTTCTATGAATGTGTCTCCTAGCTCAGCTGTGGAAGACTGTAACTCCTTTAAAGTTGCAATAGGTCGCTACTAGTGCCCCCCTGATCCAGATACTCAGTTTCTGAGGTCTGCCTGTTCTATTTATTTCTGAATAATGACATTTACTTCTTTCTGGGGGATATTCAATGCCTTAGAATTTTTCTTATATCCTATTACTTACTGAAGCTTTTGAAGAACCTTATCCTGGATTTGCTTTAAATGTTCTTTTGTCTTTATGTTCTACTTCTTCTTTGGAATTGTAGAAACTTTAAGAGACAAGTGTATTATGTGAATCACCCTAACTGCACACTGGTGGACTACATTCAACTAATTACGGATTCAGGCAGTATCTGTTACAGTAATAAAACCGACTTCCTCAGGAGTGTGGTTCAGAAGGGAAGCTTACCGTTTACTGTCAGTCTGAAAGACATAAATCATAGTGAGACCCCCCCCTGATGACTGTGCAACTGTGGTTGAGGTCTCCTAAATGGAGGTTATTCTTCAGCCGTCCAAGTACTGAGTCACATCCGATCAAACAATCAAATGAGAAGTCTGAGTGTGTGAAATCTCCTAGGGTGGGTTTCTTCTCAACCAATGACATGATGTTTCAGCTGGGGCTTCCGTTTCAGTGGTGGTCCTTATAGGACTTGTGGTACGTTTACGGTTTTTATGAAAGATGGCGAGAAAACAGGGAAGTCCTAGCTACTACAAAGAGGAAGTGTGAGAAGGAGGTTTCTGCCATGTAAGACACATTTAAATGGTGTTTAACTATGTGCCCCATATTATGCACAACGATATTATAATGCAGTAATCTGGTCAAAAAGCCAAAACACTAAAGATCTATCATTGCATCCACTTTCAGTGTTTCATTTAGCCATACAGAATCTACAAACCAGTTTACATAAAGGGAGACAGGTTTATGTTTTAATGTTTTTTTGAATTGTACACGATCTGAGATGTCCAGTTCGCAATTATGGCCTTTGCTAATGGCAGCCTCTTCCTATGAAGGATATCTCCCAAAGCCATCCATATTTTTATCACAGTGCTTGTTCAACCCATAACAATTTCCTGTACATACACACTCGGAGGAGAGCGCAGTCCCCAGCCAATAACCACACAAGTTTGCAGATGCCCAACCCACCACAAGGAATTGCTAGAGAGTGACGAGGCAGCCCTGCCTGACATCTCGGCCAACCGCACTGGATGGTCCCGAGCCAATTTGCTCTGCCCCTCAGAGGGACCTTCTGACAGTCTTGGTATGCCACGACCACAGAGTTCCTGGGCCTTCTCAGATCCCGAATGAATCTCTATTTCCAGAGCTTTGTTGGCTCTTTAGAAAATAGAATAGGGAGTCATTTCTGAAGCTGAAATTGATACATGTGGTATTCAGTAATGCTCTGGTCTATCCTATGAGTGTCTGTGTGTAAGAGAGTGGGAGATGGAGGGCAGTATAGAGTGACAGAGGACCTATGGCTCTGGGCTGGGCTGCACAGCTGTTCCTGCCTGATCACATTATTGTAATCAAGCCCTGGCAGTAGCTATCTAGCACTGCCCACGCTGTTCAATTTCATATCCACCCTTAATGCCATTGCTGTCTACCTCATTGACTCATCCGCCATTAGGTTACAGTGGTGCCTGGTTCCACCATGTTTTTCCCTCTCATGCCTTGAATGGCATTTCCTACAATGCCTTCCTGCACACCAGAAAATAAGCATCTGAGCTTTCTTTTAGAAGAGTTCAACTTACGCGCCGTTGTTTTAGTGTCATTCAATCCTTTTTTTGAATAGATTTCAGGGACACGCGTTTTTCCGAGTGACTTACGGTAGGGCATGCATACTCGTCCTGCAATGGAAACAAATCTGCAACACTGGCGTTGCATGTGCCGATGTACCTGACAGCTGAGCCATACCGGACCCTAAATGCTGGTTCTGGTGCTTGTTGAAGTTTGTGCGAAGACAATAACAAGTGTTTACATGATGTATTCATCAGGGAGTTGCTGTCCTTGGCTTGATGGTATCCAAGACATAATGACAGAAAATCTATTTATTCTGTGTTCGGCTAGTGGATACGTAAAGTTTGTCCTGGTTGCACTTGAAAATAAAATCTTAATAGGTGGTTTTCTCCTTACTGTGCTGCTTAATCTAGTAATATGAGTTGTTTTATTTGTTCTGCTTACTTGAAGATAGATAGTAAATGTGTATCATTCCACAAACACTCAGACACTTCCCACTTGCCTTCTATGTGGCCTGAGCCTGTAGGTGGAGCAGTATCACTAGTATTGGCTGCTGCATGTCCATCAGACGCTCGGCCTCACCCAGAATTGAAGAGGTGCTGACTGAAACACTTTTTCTGCTGTGGCCTCTGTGTTGCGCTGCATTGGGAAACCACTGATTCAGCTCTTATAGGGACCGCGTCTCTAGGGGTTAGCCAGCCACTGAAGCCCCCGGCACCCGCTCCGGACCCACCCCTGATAACCTATGGGGCTTACGCATGACCAACGGCCTCATGAAATGTGTTCATTTGAATGTGTCTCCCTGAAACTCCCGGATTGATTTACAGATGCGGCTTGTGGAGCTCAAACAATTCATTGGGGTGTTACGATGGCTGGGCTGGACGTCTGGACACAATGCCGGGGAGCACGGGGCCATCACGCCGGCACAGCGCAGGACGAGCCGCATCTTTGCCTTGGCCGAGAATTTAGTAAAACTCTGTACAGCATCTAATCAAAGAGGCTATTTTGCCCCCTTTCCAGTGTTGTCTTG
>JACXGK010000660.1:19903-33701 GCA_016801125.1 Novumbra hubbsi
CATTTGGCCCCCGGGCCGTAGTTTGCCCACCCCTGGTCTAGTCTCTCTCTCTCCCCATCTGTCTCACCGTCTCTGTCACCATCTCTCTCACTATCTCTCTCTCTCTCTCTCTCACCAACTCTCTCACCATCTCTCTCACTATCTCTCTCTCTCACCATCTCTCTCACCATCTCTCTCACTATCTCTCTCACTATCTCTCTCTCTATTTCTCTCTCACCATCTTCCTCACCATCTCTCTCATTATCTCTCTCTCTATCTCTCTCTCACCATCTCTGTCTGCTACCAGCTCAGCTACCAGATCCTCACCATTGGCCTAGTTATTCCCATGGACTACCAAACGCGGCCAAAGCAAAATGTGTAGATTTTTTTTCGAGTGGGTATTTCTGTAAACATTGTCCACACAGAGAACCAAGACATGTGAATGTCTACTGACGACCGGTCATGATTTGGGGTTTGGATGTTGCGAGGGCAGGTTGTGGGGCCTCTGGTGGCATTAAGCGGGTTGTGTGCCCCTTCATTTTCATGTCCGTCTGGTTGCACACAGCGTGAAAAAGGAGGCAAAATGCCTGACTAAAAACAGTTGAAATAGGCTGGCCTGTTCAGGATATCAAGGATTTCCCAATGACAATACAACGGATGGAGTTTATTGGGAAGCTGAGAAAGCTCCAAACTAACAGTAAGATACAATAAGTGTTTGTGATAATACCTGTGGATTTGTGGGATATTTGCATAATCTCTACCTACCAATTCCTCCTGATGTCATCCAATGGCCTTTAAGAACACACGCACTCACAAAGACACACGTTCACTTGTGTGCAATCATAGGCATAAACACAAGCGCGCACACACACACACACACACACACAAACGGGCAGTCCTGTACACAGACACTCGTGAGGACAGACAGACGCTGGCACACGCTCTCACGTTAACAGCATTGCGATTGTGAATGGGATAAATGCATCCTGTAGATTCCAGCCAACCCAGACCTCTCCGTTTATATCCTGGTTGGATTCCCCGTCAGATGTGCTGCTGACCAGGGCCCCCGCTCCACGTCGGTAAACAGGCGCCATTTCTAAAGGACGCTATGTTCCAGAACGGGGGTCGCGACCTATTCTGTGACATGCTATTTTTGTCAACGACTACTGTTACGAAGGAGAGACGGGTGAAAGAGCGCAAAATTGGCTACGCCGCGAGAAGGTCGGGCAAACGTAGTGAAAGTGATACAGTCCATTGCGGTACGCGAAGGTGAAAGCGACACTCGCGCCGTTAGCTCGCTTAACCCTAAAGGGTTAAACCTTGTCACTTCTTCTAAAAATCATCCTGCCTTGCTGCGTGATTGACACCTCTGAAACATACAGCAAGTCGACGTCTCAAATCTCACCCTATCCAGGAGGGCATAGGGCTCTGGTGAATAGTAGAGCACTAGGTAGGGGGGACAATATGAGGGCGACAATAGTAGAGCACTGTGTAGGGATGACATTTGTAGGGCATCCTGTTTATCCAAGGGTACTAGTGGAGGTGCTGGCTCCTTCTGCATGTTAGGTGCCAGACTGAACCACCTCCAGCTCTGCAAAAGGAGAGGGTTCAGCTGGGGCCGGGTTGGGTGTTTCCTGCGGGGGTGTAAGGGGGGAGAGACTGCTGACAGCCAATAAACACCCCCACGTCGCCCCCGCTGTGGCACAGAGTGTTAATTGTGGTGTCTGTAGTCAGTCGAAGCAGCATGTGAATATTTTAGACAGACTGGGCCAAAACATCGGACTCATGGGTTGTTTCCTATTCCATTATTGGTAAACTGTCCAGTTCTGCTAATGATTACGCAACATTTTGAATAAAACATTCGCCTGACATTGCCAGCCTGTTTCATGGAATATATTCTTTCTGTTATTAATGGCTGGAGACCCATCAAGGATATTTGATTATTGGTCTGTGGTGGGTGTTTCGGATGTTATGTGCGACATTGCAGTGAATGCTAGAACATTCCAGAAACATTTCAAACGAAATATTGTCTGTTTTTGTGCTGAAAAATTATTTGGATGGTATGATCATGAATCTAGATGAAACTTTAACAACTAAAACATAATGAAAATCTTAGATAATGCTCTGGGAACGATCCTGCTATCCTGGGTAAGGAATGTGTTTGAAATATTTGGGAAACAGAAATGCAATGGTGTTGGGTAAGGATGTGTTGGATTACCCATTGCTGTCAGATTTGACAGAAGTGTCATACTATAATGACCACCTTTCCCTGTGCAAATGGCTTTAAAGTAGTGCTCCCTGACCAGTTGTGGTAATGGATATGCAGGGTAATTTATGTTGTATGTTTATCAAATTACACAAACGATTAGTGTGCTGTCACCAATTATGAAAAGGAAAATAATACTGGTTTTGTGTTGGATAGGGGCAATTTATATAAATTATGCAAATAAATTATTTATGCTATATTTGCGTAGCGTATACTGATGATAGTCACTCGTATATACATCAAGGTGCATTTGACACTTTTTTACATTTAGTTGTTGTACAACGTACATTAGTGCAATCAATGTATACATTCGTACACACACACACACCAAGTTGGGTTGAAAAATAATTGACTACGAGACTTAGATATTTGATAGCCCTTTAATAGTATAAATGTATATTTTCCAAAGTGAATACGTAGCAGTAAAAAAGCAAATATAAATAAAGATTTCCGTTTGTTTGTGTCTCAAAGGCTCCCCAGAGGCGAGCATTAATCAGGCCCTGCAGAAACCCCCAGGTCCTTCTGTTTCAAACGTTTGTCCGTCACATTCATCAGCCTCCTGACAGCTATTTATCCTCGTCAGGGAGGTTCACTAAGGCCTTGGAAATGGTATTATAATTTACACATACAGCTACAGGCACTTCAAAGGTGTCGCCAGACACTTAAGGATTACAAGTCAGTTAACTATCTAAAAGCCTTCTGATTTTGGGATTTACACACCGGTAATTTAGACCAGTTTCCTCCCAGTCGAAAAACATGTCAAGAGGATAGCATTCCTTCAGAGTCAGGTCACTGTTTGAAAAAAGAAACTTAAGAATGTGAAGAATCAAATGGCACCCTTTTCCCCTACAGTGCACTCATTTGGACCAGTGCGTCTAGTGTAATATATAGAGAATAAAGTGCCATTTAGGACACAAAATGCATCAATGTACCTTAACCTCACTCAGGTCAACGGGTGAGTCCATCAAAGCAGATCAGTGAGGCAGATGTGCAGTAATATACTTTAGGGAATGTTGAAATCATCCACTCTATCCGTTTGATCTGTCTAGGCCAAGAAGCTTGCCAAGGTAGCTGAAATATATGGATGACATTTCTGCTTCTGGCATTATGTGTTGGGTCAACCTAATTCATGGAGAACCTGATTATTTTTAGATCCTCCCAATTCACCCCAAGCTGTTTCTTTTGTTATTGGTTTTGTGCTTTGTGACTTTACTAAGACAGGTTACACTGATAGAGGGAACATGAGAATGTTGGGCTTGATTCCCCTTTAAGATTTTTTTCAATCAATATACATGTGTATTGCTCTCTGGTCCACTGGATTTTGATTTCATGGGATATTTCTTTTTCACGAATGTCTTCTGACATTTTAAAACCAGCCTATTGGTCCTCCACCTGACAAACCCCAAGCAGCCGATGACCAATAGAAAAGGCAGACACTCAGAGGAACAGCCAGTGAACCGCTGGGACATCAAAAGAGGCCAAGCGTGTGTGTTTGTTTCACCAGTGCCCCATGTGCAGCTTACTGGGTGAGAGTGTGGTGCTTGTAACGTCTGGATTCCCACAGGAGTGGGAGTACACACGCACTTACTGAGATGAGATGCTGTGGATAAGAACGGCTGAAGAACGTCAAAGGAAAACAAAATGTATGTCGGTTTGCTTAAGGGTATGCATGACAAAATCCCGATGTATATCGTTGTAAACAACCCTTCCTTTAAAAAAAAAAATCCAGCTCCTTTTTGTGTATTTCCTTCTGATCTTTGTGTTACCCCTCTCTCAGCAACCTGCCTCCCACTCTTTTCTAGATTCCCTGAGTTCTTCCCACCCAACGCTGTTTCTCCCAACATCCCTGCAGACCAAATCTTTCGACCGAGTATGAATCTATGAAAGATTTTTTATTCATTATCCACTGACTGACCATGTCTCTTCCTATCCTTAAAATGTAAGATTGATATTATGCTTTTTTCCCAAACCATTTAGGACCGGAGATCAGAAGAAGGCTTTGTTAGAGCAAAACCTAAATAAATGGTCTAATCTCAGGTTCCATATGGTTTAAAACGCATATGTGTCGATCTTAAATTTTAGATCATTGGTTTGGAGAGGCGTGGTCAAGTCAGTGGATAATGATATGATTTGATTGAGATTTTGTGTAAATTATAGCTATTTATGCTCCGAATATTAAACATTTTGTTTCAAATATTTAACATTGCTTTAGAAAAATGTGTGTTGACTGGAGGGGGTCTGAACTCTTGTTGACTGATTAGAATCCAGAAGTTCCTCTGATCCAACCGGTAGCTTACTGGCCAGTTACTGAAATAATGATGGTTCAAATTCCCAATCAGACAAGGCGTAAAACCTTTTATTGTGCACTTTAGCAGATCGTTTAACCCTAACTGCCCTTGTAAGTCATTCTGGTTAAGAGCAAAGGCCCAATTACCAAAATGTTTGTGTAAAATACCGGCATACTTCCAAGTGTTTTATATTAGGCTTTGTAAAGAGTTCAAACATGCATTTCCTCTTATTCGTGAAACCTTTAAAAAGGCACACCGCAATTTAGGATCACTGTTTGACTGTTGACAAATGTGACAAGGCGTATAAAGAACGCAAGTGCTGAGGAGAACGATGAATCAGCAGTGTCAACTGAGTTGAATCACTGGGCATCTTTCGGTCACAGGAGGAACAGAAGTGGCGTGTTCTGTCAGCGGTGGACGTTGAAGTGGTTACAAACCGACACCTCTTAATCTCCCGTTGATACTTGCTGAATCTTTGTTCTTCCTTCGGGAGAACCAGAGCTTTTAACCTTGACGTGCTTCTCTGCTCCCTGATAAACAGTTCTCCATTAGAGAACCCAGTACTCTGGTGGTTTGCGCTGATGTCACTCCCAATCTCCCGTTGCTGGGCATTAGGTACCGAGAACCAGGTATAGATCAAAGGGAAAAAAGCCTCAGATCTCCACAGCCCACTGGGGCAGCGTTCATTTAAAGTTTCCTCGTCGCCCGGCGCCTTCTGTTTACGGTGCGCTTCAAGACTGTTTCAAAAGTGCCCGGCAGTGCTGATCTAGGATCAGGTCTATCCTGTCCGCGTGCAGTGCTTCGGAAGGTATTCAGACCCCTTCCAATTATTCACATTTTGTTGTTATAGAATTTATAATTGGTGAAAGAAAAAATGCCATCAATCTACACACATTACACCAGGATAACAAAGCAAAAAAAAATGCCAATTTGTGCCAATTTATTTGAAATAAATTTTACATATGGATTCAATAATTTCGGTGCTTTGTAGAACTGCCCATTCAACTATCTTTCAGTATGCCTCTAACAGCTTTGTACACCTGGATTTCTCACATTCTTTCTTGTAAATTGATGCTGAGAAGCATCCCCGTGACATTATGGTCCCACCACCATTCACCTTTCTAGATGGGAGGAGACAGGTGCTGAATGATACAATCTTTTTGGCATTGAGGTCTAGTTGTATAATTTTGGCCTCATCAGACCAGATCATATTTTTCCTTATTTTTTTTGTTTTTTTGTTTTTGTCTGCATAATCAATTTATTAAAAAAACGATTCAGCCAGGACAACATCCATTTCTTTTAACAAAAACTTAACACAATTTCTTAACAGCACCATTTTTGAAGGAGCGATACGTTTATAACAGAGCTGTCTGACACAATTTCTAAAAGCAGCCTTTAAAACAAAGGGAAGACATTTACTGGCCACTTTGTTGGCAGTGAAATTAGTGGAAGGCAAATCTTCGTATTTATTTTACACCATCGTATTTTGCCACAATACCTTAATTAGGGTGATTAGCGGTTTTCGTTCAGCCATTGTAGAAAAAAATATATTGAGATAGAAGTTAATATGCTGTTTCTGGTGGAATCAAGTGCTGGTGCTGTCTGTCCAGGGTAATCATACTCAGTGTACAAAGTGATGTAGCGTGCTGCTCGCTACCAGCTCATCATGATCCCTGACCTCTGCACTGATCACTTCCTGTGAAGGGCCATTGTAATTCAATGTAATTAAACTGGGATCCTTTTAGCAGTTTTCAAACCAAGTTGCCACACCAAGTCGCCACACAAAGGCAATTCAATATCTACGTTTCCAACGCAGGAATTAAGTAATTGTTGTTGTTTTTTTATTCAAAATGGAAATTATATATATATATATATATATATAATATATATTTGTTTATGTTTCAATAGATTTAAATAAATTGTATTCTGTGTCTCAGCAGTGAGTAGGAAGGGGAGACAGGGTTGCTGATGCTATCTGTTGAGAATTTTACGGGCCGTCTCTAAATTATGAACAAATGTCCAGCCTGCCACAAGCAGACATTTAACAGTCAGTCTGACAATAGGAGTTAATAGGCAAGAAAACATAATTAATTTGCTCAATGGGGATGATGACCAATCATGTCTCAAAGAATCCGAGGGGGGCCTAATAGGAACTAAGCTCCCTGGGGAAGTGAAACTCCTGAGTGGAATGACTGATGCTTCCTGACTGACAAACCCAAATCCAATGACAACAACACAGACAACATCACTTTTTTACATGAAGAAAAATATTTATACCTTTTGTATTAACATTTTGGACAGGATCACACACTCCCTTTTTAAACAGTATGAACATGATAAAACTATTGAAACAAAGGAAAGCTAATATAATATTTATGTAACTAAATTGAACATGAACCTAAATCCAACAGCAGCACAAAGGTTTTCCTATCATAGCAGCTGCTAGAAAGGAATGTGTAGCTTCCGAGACTGTTCATGTAATTTATTGTATGTTCTGCTATGGGAGCCTGCTAAAGACCCACTTAACGCTGTGCAGTCCTGGTTCACTGGTGACAATCCAGCCTCCATGCACATATGCAGCTCACTGTAGGAGACCTGGGTTCAATTCCTACTTCAAGACTGTTTTTCTTATCAAAATCTCCCAATCAATAAAGATTTTAATAAAAGCCTAGAAAAAAACGATACAAAAAATTGGCAAAATAGAGTGAGTGTCCACTCAAATAAAATAAAAACGATACTATAAAAGTACATACTACCCAGTTAACATACACAGAGGCCAATGTAAGGCAAGAGCGGACAAATAGTTAGCAAGCTAGCAAGGGCACCAAAACCTAGTGTCCTTTTTCCCCAGCAGTCACTGTTTCCCTATAGTTTATCTAACATTACTGTTAGATAAGCGGTTAGCTAGGACAGCACTGGCCATGTAGTGACTGGCCATGTAGTGACAACATCAGAGGTATTTCTGGTGTCCTAGCTATCTAGCTACCTTCCTCACAGTAACTTAAAAAAACTGCTCAACAGCCGAAGGTCAACGATGTGGCTCCTTTCCTCATCCTTCATCTTCCTCACATGGCGAATTGGATGAACCATGCTTATAGGTTGGCCACACCTGCTTGACAATATTTGCAATAACAACTCCTCAATTTTCTGTATACAGACCGTCAGAAAAAGTCACAATGATCTTTTCTAGCAGACTGTTCATGTTCCTGATTTGTGGTGAAATGTTGTGTCCACTCTGCCTCAGGATATGTGCTGTTTCATGTTGGGAACAAAAGGGTCTGACTAAAACTTTCCTCATGTTCGTACCGTGTGGGAATTCTAGCCCCATAACCTGCCTATTAAACTGGCTCGCTAATGAAATATAAGCCTCACTTTGGCTTAGGGATGGTCGCTCACTAAAAGACCCATGCTGTGGGTGTGTGTGTGTGTTGTGTCACATTATTGAATAAGTCAACCATGTTATCCATAGGTAGTCTGACGCATTTGTCCACCCAGTAGCAATCATATTTCTCTTGTATTTCATGAGTGTCGAACGCGTGCTCTTCACGACAGAAAGTGAGGTCAAATCTATTCTTACCCGTTTACGCCATTGACAAGCCACCGAATGGGTGGAACAACCCGGGTCACCTTGTCTCGGACGCTTGCATGTTCTGGCGATCCTGTTTCCCAGGCCCAGCGCACAACACAAGGCCTTGCATCTAACTGATTTACAGGCTTCTGTAAGCATCATACAAACCTAAACCTCATGTGAGAGCATCCCCCACCCCTGTCCTCCGGGCTACTCCTCCTTGGCCTCCCGTGTCCCTTACAGAAATATGCAGGGGGCTGTGAGGTCAGCAAAATTATTGCACCGAAGGTGCTATGAGCGAGCATGACCCGTTTGATCTCAGTGTGGCGCTTGTCGCTAATAAATTAACCAGCAATCAAGGCTATTTACTTTGGTTTGGGGCTATTTGAGCAGGCATCATTAAATGGCCCCGAATGCGAGCATTTATGGGAAAACGTGGGCTTTGTCCTCATTTAGGGAGATTGGGGCTTTTTGAGGAAGTCTGAACGTGCAACAGAGGGGTTCTGGTTGGGGTGGGGACCACTCAAGCTTCGGGAGGATGAACTTTGAGGGGGAAAACATATTACTTTTTTATGAACGCATTGTGCAGCTAGAGCTCATTCACATCAAAGCCTTGGGTTCCAATATAAAGGAGAAAGTCCAGGTCGTTATTGCAAACAGAAGTCTCGGCCTTATGGTCTCACAATACATCCGTGGCGTTGCAGCCATTAAGTGGTTTAAGTTGCGGCACTATGTCACCTTTCAGTCCAGATGAAAAGAGAAACCTAGGGAAGCATTAGTACCCCCGGTTATTTTATTGCAAAGCGCGCTGGTACCTGTGGAAATAAACCAAACATCGTCAATGGATCCCACATGGGCTGGTCTCAGAGCCGTAGTCATCTGTCAGCACCGGTGGTCTGGGCCACTGCACACGTCACACCCTGTCATCCCCGTGTCATACCAGTCATCGCACGTGAGCAGGCTTCCTTCCTTTTGGTGTAGATCAGACGTGTCATCGTCTAGGACCGGTGTCAAGGGAAGCTTTATCATTTCTACTTTCTCACAAGAGATACTGGGTCCGTCCATAACCACATCCTATTTCCTATGCAAGTGCACTACTTTTGCCATTCGGTTTGAGTTGCGAGACTAATTCAAACCCATACTGCAGCAGTCAATGTTCACCGGATGCAGCAGCTTAGACAACTAGACCACCCAATACTGCTATTTCAAGCCTGCAGTGTACACTTTTATGACTAGATAAAGATCAAGTATTTATTAAATGCAGGGGTTCCCTGTAGCCTAGTATTTACCACTTATATTCAGAATTGGCATGTAGCCATTACATGATACATTGATTGCAAATTAGCTGCTAGTGGTTTACAACACAGTGAACATGAAACATATTCCCTCCCCTGAGGCATCTAAACGGACTATAATTTTCCGCAATTAAATAACACAATGCATGAGACAGACGTGAAAAGGCTCAGAAACTAGCCTAGAGAGCTTCATTCTGAACACCCAGACACCATGACTCTGCCCCGGGAGGGTACACTGTGGACGTCTTACAAGTGCGCATTCAACTTTATCTAAAAATACCGTTGGCGATGGATGTACAGTACAAGAGAAGCAGTGGTATTCCGTGGCCGTTGGAGCAAGGCCATCTGTGTGGGAAAAGAAATCCTTGAATACGTACCAAACTGTTTAACCAAGAGTAATCACACAAACACTCATTTACTTTAATGCTTCAACATTAAATATCTGAAGCAAGAGAATCCCACAATGACACAATGAATGAATCAAACAGACACGAACTTCTTCTCATCTCCTACTTCTCATAACCTACTTGAATAGAAAACCATTAAAATTACGAATTAAATGAACATGACAATAAAAGCAGGTTAATGGGGATCCCCTCCTAGGAATTACAAGGAGGCATGGAAACAAGGCTTCTTGGAAAACAGGGTACCCTAGCTTGCTGACTTGGGAACGCATCTGTCCAAGTTCACACACAGAGAGTAAAGATTTATGAAGCTGTTTGTGAGGAAAGTTGAGCTGGCCCAACACATGTCCACAGAACACCACTCTCCCTGCGTGCTAGCACATATCGGAGAAAAGCCTGAGCAAGTTATTTAATCATTCTGAAAAACTTGAGAACTGATCAGATAGAAATCAGGATAAAGCAACACAGAACGTATTTCTGTGAGAATATGGGAGAATTTGGAGAAGGTATTCATGTTAAATTAGGGTTAAAGTAGCAACAGTCAGAATGTTTTCTGCATAATGGATGCTAGGTTAATTGCAATAACAATTTTTCACATTTCAACCAACCCGCCCCCCTACCCTACTTTAATATCCCATAACAACTATGTTTTGAATATGAAAGATTTAGAAGTTTAGAAATCTTAATTATCTCCTGAGTTATTCTTCCTCCAAAAAACATGGTATCTTGGACATAAAAAAGCTCTTAGTTTAATACACATTTAATGGCAATGTAGCCTGGAAAATAATGAATAAAAAATGAAATTTTACGTGACACCCCTAAAATCAGTTCTGGGTAAAGTTTTTACTAAACGGCTATGTAGTTTATGCTGATGCAACAATGCCAGAAAATGTACGTATTACTTCTTAAGCTTTCTTTCTTGCTTTCCTAGTGGCTCATGGCTATCTTTCAGTTACTCTAACTGCTATGATATTTTCCTAATCCTAACCTTAACCTGATAATGGATGAAACCCAGCAACCTGAAGAATATTTAGATAGACAGCGTAAAAAAACCTGCCGCACAGTAAAACAGAGGATATCACGTAAGCATCTAGTGAGTAGTGCAGCTGCAGTTTCACGGTAATGATGATAATTTAATATGAGAAGACGGTACAGCAGAGTTTCACGCCATACTAAAACCCTTCTGACATCCATAGTTCCTTTGTGTGATCCTTAATGGCTGCTGATAGATTCAGCCTGTGTAACCTCTTCAGAACAGTTTGAACGTACGCTATGTCTCCTCAACTCAACTTTCAGACTTGAACTTCACTGGGCCCCTTTGAGGCAACGAGAAAGGGGCTGTCTAGGGGCTCTGTGTGCCCGTCCACGGTGTGGCCCTCCCTCCCTGCCTGCCGAGGGCCGGGGGCCGGGGGCTCCAAGGGAGGGTGCTGACATGAGAATGACATCACCAGGGGGCCCTTTGTATTGTTGTTTTTTTTTCGTGGGGGGGGGGCTGTTGGAATTTGCACACAAAGACTGTGCAGTGCTCTATCTCCACATCGGAGTGGACACAGCACTTTTGAAAAGCCCTAACAAGATTAAACCACAGGCAATCAGCTGTCAGTCCACACACTAGCTACAGTACTGAGAACTAGCTACTGAGGACCCCATAGAAACTAAAGCTTGCTGCCGTAAATCATCCCCTAAAGCCACCGCTCCATCTCTCACATACACACGGGCCCTGCGTGTAGGGAAGGAGCCCTTGTGGTGCCACTAGGACAGTGGATGCCATTGATGGTGGAAATATTCTGTTGCTGGTTTCAAAAGCACTTTCCCTTTAGGCGTCTTCCTGTATGTCTATGCTAATTGTCACATGATCACCTCGTTCAAATTGCCAAGCTCCTCTAAAAACTCCCAGTTATAGCCTTGTCTAAAAGTGACATCACCTTGTCTCTCGTTTCTCAAGTGGGCATATATCAAGATCATGCTCTTTCGTTTCAAAGAAAACACTCCTGTCCTGTAGCAGCACACTTGACCTTTTGTGAATGCCTATAAATAGATGTTTGCTAAATTACTTGGTAAACGATTGGGCTTTAGCTGCTCAACACCCACTTGAAATTACATTACGTAAGTGTACTGTCTCGGAACATAAAAGACGTATACACGATGTCTTAGAAGTACATATGTTCAGGCGTTTAACAGGCAGTTAAACTATGTTGCGCAATTTCCTTTTTTGCAAGAACCCTGAACAATTCTCTTGAATGTGAAATGAAGTTATTTCAAATTAAGCTTTGCATATTAAGTAAGAAAAAGCCTTTGGAACCTAGTACAATGACACATCATTAGCAGGTAAACACATAATGAGCCTGGTACATTAGAGGTAGTATTACACAACTTTCTGTTCAGTGGCAAGCAGTGTAGTTACAGACAGATGTATGCAACATCTGATAAGATTGGCAGTTTCTTTCCACCTTAGGGTTTGTTTCCTGGGGCCCCTTCCTCGGTCCCTTTTCGGAAATGACAACTACATTTCACAATAGGTGTCATCTCGTGAATGATTCTATGGTGTTTAAAAGTATTTTTTTTAAACTGGGCTAGAAATACGGCATATTTGTGTAAATTGGTGTACATATGGAAGACGGAGACCTAACCCTAAAAGAGGCTAACGTGTTCTAAAAGTGTGCCTGAGCCCTCTTAATAAGTCTGTCCTCATGGCATTTCAACCTTCCTTTGCTTCCAGATGACCTGCTTTGTGTGTGCTGTGACCGTGAACATCCCAAGATCCAAAGACGTGGATGTGTGTGTTTACGTGTTTACTCACTAGACTGAAACGTGATCTTGAATTAAAAACGCGAGAAGTGCAACGCTACTGGACTAAATCTGCTCCTTCACTTTCTCAACGTTGTGTTTTAGACATATTTTATGGATGATAAAAAGCATGTTTTATTAAAAAGAAAAAAACATCTGAAGAAAATCCTGTATTCTTGCCATTTTGGCCTGGTTCTGGTTCTAGCTCGTGGTGATTCCAAACCGTTTCCATTTCAGAATGATGGATCCCACGGTGCTCCAGGGAAATTTCTGTGCTACAGCAATCATTTTTTTGAAACTTTCCAATCTATCTGCGCATAGACAAAATTCTCTGAGGTCTACAGAGATTTCCTTGGACTTCATGAGTTGATTCATTACGCGCTTTGGAATGTGAGACCTTATATACAGTAGACAGGTGTGTGGCTTTCTAAATCATGACCGGTTAATTGAATTTGCAAAAGGTCAATTCGCCAAAGGTCAATTCCAATAACATCTCAAGGATGATATAAGGACACAGAATGCAACAGAGATCAATTTGGTTTTACATGGCAAAGGGTCTGAATACCACAGAGCCCAGGAGGTGACACAGAGGGAAAATAATTGTCTTTTATAACTCACACGCGTGCTTCGCTAAGTTGCACACTTTTCCCCCTCCATGTCACCTCCGGGCCTCCGTAGTATACTTATGTACGGGATATATTTCATTTTTTTATAGAATTGAAATTATTGGTTTCAAACCTGGTCATTATAGAGTTTTGTGTTGATTGATGACAGAAAATGGCAAGGTTTGATTATTTCGGGGATAATTTGGTTTTATAGTCTATTACATTGAGGACATTACGATGTCATGTACACTGTATATCTTATGAAATCTTTCTTTCAGCAAAGATTTTCGCACACAGTTCCTTTGACAGTGTTGCTTGAGGTGAGTTGTTTTGTAAAGTTAGTCGGACTGCAAATAAAGAGGTTATATAGGGCTTTAGAGACAAAAAGCATATGCAGAATGTGTAAAATATCAATACACTTCTGTGACGACAATATATGTATTGTTATAGATAAATCACATCAGATATATTTACATATACATGCTTTTCCTAACACATAAAAAATATACAATTTACGTATGCATGATCATATGCAATAAAACATGTTGATGTTGTAAGGGGTATTCAAAAAAAGGAACAGGCAGAGTTGGCACAGAGGGAATGTTC
>JACXGK010000660.1:39120-53173 GCA_016801125.1 Novumbra hubbsi
TAAATGAACCTTGGGACTGTCACCGTGCTGTGTGGTTCTCAAGCCACGCTGTGTTGTAAATGAACCTTGGGACTGTCACCGTGCTGTGTGGTTCTCAAGCCACGCTGTGTTGTAAATGAACCTTGGGACTGTCACCGTGCTGTGTGGTTCTCAAGCCACGCTGTGTTGTAAATGAACCTTGGGACTGTCACCGTGCTGTGTGGTTCTCAAGCCACGCTGTGTTTTAAATGAACCTTGGGACTGTCACCGTGCTGTGTGGTTCAAAAGCCACATTGTGGTTTAAACGAACCCTTAGGAGGTCTATATGTTCTCTTCCACGCGTTCTCCATGGCTACTAATGTGAGGGGCCGGTGCGGGGATCCTTCTGGGCTGTGCTAGGCAGGGACATCAGCAGCACTCAGGCTGCTGCAAGTGTGGCTCTCCCTCTCTCCGCGCTTTAGGTGGCAGGAGAGAGCCAGAGCAGGAGGGCTTAGTCAGACCTCACAAGCAGGGTCTAGGGGTCGGGCCGCGGGGCTTCGTGGAGAGGAGAGCGGAGGACTGGGGAGTGATTAGGAGGCCGCGGCCAGTGCCGCTACACACAAGCCTTTCCCGCCGTGGCCCGGGGCCAGCAAGGATTAGCTCACAGTGGCTGTGCCTGGAACGGATGGTCCCAATCCTCACATACGCATGGCCCGCTGGGCGATCATGTTAATTAGCATTTATTCAAATTAGCGCGCAAAAATGAATTTTCGAAGACGGCGAAGCGGGGGATTCCTCACTGGGTTGTTGTAGCCTTGTCGTTAGCTCCTCTCGCGAGCACGCGGTTTTCAATTTGTTTATATATCAATTCATTCAATGTACATGTTCATATAATACGTTTGACGGATGTTTTCAGGAATTACTATCATGCTTACGCACATTCTGGGTATTGTCCTATGAGGAGTTAGTCCTCATGTGTGTACATCTTTTATGTTTGTGTGGTCTTGGGAATCAGACTCACTACCCTGGCTCTGTAAACGCCATGCTGTGTTGGCTGAACTGCAGAGGAGCTATAAAAGAGAAAGGTTAGGGTCCTCATAAAAGAGGAAGGTTATTAACTAGAATCCACTACCTGAAGAGAATTTGAATCATAAAGCGTGGAGTGGACTCAAATGTGGGAAAAACGTTTGTTTGACAATTGAAAATACATGACAAATATGAGACAATTTAAAATACATAAAAAAATTAGACACAAACCTAAAACTATCGGGGATGTAAACAAATTAATGTCCAAGACTTTATGACAGATGAAGGCCACTGCTATTAATGTAATCATTTGCGTTGACCGATCCCCCCTAATAATTAGATTGGTAACGTGATCACAACTCCAACTCGATCCGAAGAGGCCAATGAATAAATGCAAAAGGTACTTTAACACGCTGGAGCTAATGACATAATTGCATAGACACATAGACAAGAACGATATTGCTAAAACACCTCACCATTCATTGTACCTTTCCACACACATCCATTCTCATTAACGGCAAGCAGCATGAACTGAACTCTTGAAAGGAAATTAAGCTTAATACAAGTTTCTGGTCTAAAAATCCCCCTATGCCGCATGTAGAGCATTATATTTTCTAGAACCCATGGTCCATGGTCAAATGTACACACTCCATAAGGACCAGGGGGGCATTTTGGCCTCAGGCAGAGTGTTTCAGTAAGTCTTCACATAGCCAGTTTTAAGTACCCTCAGTCCAAACCTAATAAGCGCTTCATACCGGGAAACTGTAAATCTTTGGCTGAGTGTTGGATAAGTTCGAATTAGTTGCTTTCAAGTGTGTTTCCCCTCTTCAGGTTTTGTCGATAAAACAGCTGGAGGCTTAATAACACCAACAGCTTTCCTTCCTTTGAAAACAATAGCAGTAGTCATCAGGGCACTAGGGCTAGGGTTAGGGCACTAGGGTTAGGGTTAGGCCGAGTGTGCATCTTCGTGCCATTATACATCGTGACCATCCTGGTCCTTGACCTGATCATGACCTAAGGAAAATGCTGTGTTACATTCAAACAAATTATCCCCAAGCAAAGCATTATTGAGCAAGCAGGCATGGGAGAAGAATGAGTTTGTTATTGATGACATGCGTTGCATTCACAGGGACCACCAATATGATGAGTCTGCCATTGTCATGAGATGCGTTGCATTAACAGGGACATATGTATTTTTACTGCATTACCAGCTAAATCAACCAGACAACATCGCCTTTAAGTTGATGCATAAGCCCAGAGCACGCCAGACACACCCCTACACATCTACTGATGAATTGTTTATTGTTGAAATTAATGGTTAAATTAAAACGACTCACTTGTTCACATGTCTTATAAGTGAAGCAGGTCTGCTTTTCTCCATGTGAGGCACCGCTCATCTGAGGTTGAGGGCGGCACAGGAATCCTGACAGAAATGTTGTGCAGAACAGTGCTAGCTGTTCCGACCAACAATGTTGTGAAATGAATGATGACATAGAATGACAAGTTATTTGTAGAAACGCTCAGTGTTTTCACATACATAGGACTATGTGCGTATCATCAAAGTTAATAATCACTTAACCACGAAACATTATTGTGTAAAACAAGTAACTGTTCGACAAAGCACTTTAGCTGGAGGACAACATTTGAATCCTGCCAGTGTAGAACTGTAGCAAATAAACAGATTCTCAAATGAATAATAAAAATGAATGAGTCAATCATTCTTGAGAACAACTGTACTGCTAGCATTTCCAAGCAATCCCTGGTAAAGTCAACTGTTTGAAACCACCCCCCAAACCCCTCCAAATCTAACCACAATGTTGTGCTTCTCTTACCACGCACACCAGTCTGTTTCACAACTGTTAGTCTGCACCAGGGGAGGGCAAACCTTTTGACTCGGGGGCCACTTTAGGATTTTGAAATGAAATGGAGGGCCACATTTGTTTTTGTAATTTATTAATCATAAATGATTTGCAGGCCAGAAAAGGGCAAAAGTTAAAACATGTATACAGCAGATCCTTTATAATGTGTAAATAATTACAATTCTGACTGGCTGGTGAGTTGTTTTTTAATTCCCCTCAAAACGATTTTATTGGTCAGAATGCACTCTTACAGACAGGAAGTACATTGCAGTGTCTACGCCCACACTTTGAGATCCATTATGGGTTAGTTTGAAGGGTGCTAAAAAATAATTAATCTTCAAAATATCATATATATTGTACTTTTAAAAGACATCTGCAAAAACTGAGTTAAACCAAACCATGTTTTGTGGCATTATCGTTTCTGCTCAAGTTGAGGACTCACATGATGGTAAAAAAATGTATACAGTGGGATGTATTTTGAAGTGGTCGCCGGTAATTTCCGAAACAATGTCATTTTGTAGACAAGCAAGCTGTCAAAAAAAGACAGACATGTAACATGTAATGTTCTTGCATGT
Organism: Novumbra hubbsi; assembly: GCA_016801125.1. Classification (NCBI taxonomy): domain Eukaryota; kingdom Metazoa; phylum Chordata; class Actinopteri; order Esociformes; family Umbridae; genus Novumbra; species Novumbra hubbsi. The sequence continues at coordinate 42,539 of JACXGK010000660.1, forward strand.
AGTTGTAATGAAAGTGTCCAATTCTTGGACATGCAAAAACTTGGATAAACACCAAGTAAATTCACCCAAAAAGTATATATACATACATGCCAGGTCTCTCAATGCGTTTTCCATTGGATAGATAGCAATCCTTGCAGTTGTTAGTTTGTTTTTATTGGTCAAATGGGACGTTGTTTTCACTCAAAACCCAACTCCCCAAATTGTTGAGACAGAACTCTTTCTCACAAATCTCAAGACACTCTACCAAAAGGATCTCTTTTACACTTTGCCTTCAATCAAAACATCAGAATACATGTTTTTATTACTGTATTCGACTGTAATAAAAACGGTCACATATCATTGCCACAATGGGGTGTTTTAAAAGGATGTCATCATTTTTGGGGCATTTCTTTTTTGTTTGAGACTTTAAGGTGGTTCAAACACAGGTCTTACTGAAGGATTCCTTTCCTGACACAAATAATGAGGTCAACCTTGCCATGTGCCAAAGAACTTGGCTGCAAGGTCATTAAGGTATGTTTTCCTGCCAAGAGCAGTTTAGACTGAAACATGCAGTAGGTGCCATGTTTTCACTGCTTTCCCTCTTGTTAAATCCACCTCCTATACCTCCTGTAAAACCCACCTCCTATACCTCCTGTAAAACCCTCCTCCTATACCTCCTGTAAAACCCACCTCCTATTCCTATTGCCTTGCCCGGTTAACGCAGCGTCATGGAATTTATTATGTCATCGACAACACACAGAGCACACATGTTCACCTGGTTTCCCAGGCAACCCAGCCACAGAAGTGGTTTGCGTATCTTCCTTGATTTACTCAGTGAAAACCTAAATGCATGTTTTTCCACGTTGGAAGGCAGTTACCAGGTGCAAACTGCTGAACACCAAAAATGTTTATTGAAAGCATTTTTTTTGTTTGTTTGCTGTAACTGGAGTTTCAGTTTATGAAAGGAATACTAAGAAAGTACTGTCCGAACAATGTAATTGTATGTAATTAACCTAGCAAGATGTTCAGAGTGTTTGCTTTTTGATGAGAATGTTATAGACTACCTACCAACCATGTTAGGATATGTGGTAAAATCTAAGCATATTTTGTCCAGTGTATTTATAAACAGAGAACATTTTGTACAAGAATTCTAGGAACAGCAGAATATGGAACAGTGAACACACCCACACACACACCTACACCTAACACACACACACACACACATACACACACTACTCAACCACTTGTAAGAACTGTCTCTGACCTCCAAGCAGCTGGTAATGGGATCGAGGCCGTGCTCAACTGATTCATCGAGGCCGTACTTGGCTTACCTTTTATTTATCTGGCACATGACTGCAAACAGTGGTTTTGACTTTCCTCTTTCCAATAACAGACACACACAGACCACACACTCTTGGCACCTGGCCAAGCCTTATGTGTGACTGGCATGACTGAGTATCTCCATGGCAACAGGAATGCTGGCAGCCAGGGCCATGGGAGCAGCTGGTAATGGGGCAGATTACTCCTCAAATAATTTCACTGGCAGTCAAGTAGTAGGCTTAAACCGTGCTATCTGAACAGACCATTAAACAAAAGATGAGAAACGTGAAAAATGTAGTGGCCCTAGTAAGAAAAAACTATCTTACAATCTTTTCAACTCCTCATTCCTCAAGTCATTCCTCTTTGATTGGTCTGGGAGGTTGTTGGTTACACACACAATTTACGTTACTGGAGATTTCAAGTTACACATTTGTTTAGTTGTATTTACAGGATACACTTAGTAGAAACTTTATGCATTCTTAGCAGTTTCTTTGCAAATTCTTTGGTATTTTGTAGTAGTCATTAGAGCATAAAAAGCAATACATATAATACAGGAAGTCACTCAATTTATCGTACAGTTTTCTTACACATGTGTCAGGGAAGAGGGGAGAGTGGTGCTTACCAACAATAAATAAAACCATCACTTGTAGTCATGGTGTGTTTCGCAAAAATGTGCATCTATTTTACAGTTATTTAACCAGGTAAGTCAGTTGATAGCAAATTATTTTTATGACAATATGGCATGTTCGTTGAGGGTACTTGGTGGAGTGCATGAGTGAGGTCATGTATGCCAAAACATGCGTTTCTAAAATGATAACGACCACCCAAAATATATGAAGCCGAAAGCCAACCTTTCTTCTGTTTCTCATCTTTTATGTTTTCATCCTTTACTGTACACTGTATAACATGACGTTGGCCTATTTACAGTAGTGCAGACTTTGGAAAAGTAAATCCATGCATTTTGAAAGATATCATTCCGATATTCAATGAAGTGAATATTGGTTTTGCCCTAAAAAAAGTATGGTTGTTTTTTCTGACAATGTCATTGTAACGTGTGTTGAAAGGAGGAGACCAAACTGCAGATAGGCGATTGAAATATATATTAGGTTTATTCCTTATCCTGATGATCATGCACAGATAGAGTAAATAACTCTTCCGTATATATAGGAGGATAAGTGAACCCAGTCACAAGAGCACCTCAGTGCTGACACGGAAACAGAGAGACAATAACGAACGCAGAGACAAGACACAGGAGGGATTAAATAATCAGGCAATGAGCCTCAGCTGCCGGGAATCAGGGAGGGATGCGTTCACAGGACATGGGGAACAAGACAAACAGGGACGGTGGTGCCTAGACGGCCGGCGACGTCGAACGCTGGGGGGCTACGCGAACAGGGGAGCGGCCACCGCTAGGTGGAGACTTGACAGAACCCCCCCCCGTAGGGCCGCCGGCCCCGGACGGCGCCGATGGAAATCCCGTAGGAGGGACGGGTCGAGGACGTCCGCGCGAGGCACCCAGCTCCTCTCCTCAGGGCCATACCCCTCCCACTCCACAAGATACTGCAGGCCCCCCCTCCGACGCCGGGAGTCCAACACCGACCGAACAGCATAGGCAGGGGACCCTGGCGACGTGACAGTCATGGGCAGGATCTCAGATTAATATTAAAATATGTGGTGGATTGAGGGATTATTTCTCTCTCAGACACACACCATCTGTAACTTTGCTGTTTGATCATCAATCTATAATATTGGGTCATTAAACTTCAAATTAAAAACACAGGGAGGTTTTCTAAACAGATTTAACAAGTTAGTTTTGGAAATATATTTAGTGAGAAAAATGGTGATGTGTTCAATACTTATTTCACCCGCTGTATAGATAAATAGCACCTTAAAAATAATTATTGTAGCATTAGAACACTACAATATGCACTATACACTGGTGCAGTGAATCATTATTATCTTAATTGTCTCTCACCTGGCTGTTGTTTACTTCAGCCTCTGTCTTTTATCACATGCTTTCAAATATCCATCAGATTGAAGCAAGATATTTTGGGGTTTTTTAAATAATATGTTTTTTGCAACTTATTGACAACCCTAAAAGTAATATAAAGCAAATTTTTACTAGATAAAAAACATAAAAAAAGAACACTTTGATCATCAATAAATCACATTAGTAATGGCTAGCATGATAAAACAGTGCACAATACTTTAAGCAATTACTCTAGGTAGCTTGTGCACAGGCATTCAGCTAGCTTGCTCATCATTGAAATAGCTAGCGACCAATTGTTTGATTAATTTGCCAAAATAGATATTAAATACATGAACAATAACACAAATATATACATAATATTGCTTTGTCCTGACTAGAGAGCAAGCAAAGTCTCCAAATAAGGTGGGACAAATATAAAAAATCCAATTTGTTGTTTTCTTTTAAATAAAATAGAACGTAATAATTAAAAAAATATATTTAAAACTTTTAATTATAATTATGGTACATCCAATTTTTTATTCAACAATCCACAACAAGGAGAAATGTATTTATCGCATTACCTTTTCCAAGGTAAATGGTATCACCCAAAACCCCCAAACAACAGTATTCTCAGTTATTCAGTGTTGCCAGATGGGGGGATCCCTGCACAATTGGGCTATTTGTAATGAAAGTGTGCATGCAAAAATTAGCTTAGGTGGGTTGATTTACAGAAAGCCTTCATTTTAGTTGATTGTGTTCCATGGATTTTTCAATTATGTGGACTTTAGCCCCCCTAAATAGAGTCTACCGACTATAATGCCAGCAGCATTTTATGTGTCATTGTGTAATTTAAACAGGCTCTCACACTAATTGAGGATGGCCAGCTACATTAAATAGCTGTCATGTCAGTTTTTATGAATCTCTACGGGTAGCTTTACTGTTGGACTGTTGTCATCATCAGGCAGTTAACCCGGTCACTGTGATGCAAGCCAAACATTTTTTGACTACATAAGTGTAAGGCTTCATTGACTGAAAGCCTAGTTATTCTTTACAATTCCAGTTATATGCACTTCAAATCAGATCTGGCAGTTTGTGACATGTTTTTGTTCTATTTTATTTTTGATGTCTATATTTCAGTGAAGGAGCTTTAGGATATGTCAGGTATTCGGGATTGAATACAAAATGACCACAGACACAAGCCAATGAAACCTGAGCTCTAAATTCCCGCAAAACTATTGGATAACAAAGACCAATTCTCTATGACCATGATGTGCCAAGACAGATCTCATATGACTATAAGCCTATAAGATCTTTGAACAAATATCACCGTGAGACGCCATTCAAGCCCTGGTCTAAATGAAACAGCTCTTGCCTGCGTTGATTAATGGCCTCAGATGAGACACCTTGATTCAAATTCAGACAGAGCGAGACTGTCTCAGAAGGCATGCTTTCCATTAGAGCCGTTTATGTCTGCCATCGCCGTGATTTACTGACTTTTACTGCATCCTTGAAAAAAAAGAACATTAGAGAAGTATGCTGTACAGCTGGTGTAATGGCCAGGCTCTCTGCCACACGAGTTAATGACATCCCTGAATATGTTGATAGGCAGGACAAAGAGTCTTTGTGCAATGAAGTAGCCAAGGGTTTGCTAACAGATCCAATATAGCTCTCTATTCCCTTAATTGTGCACTACCTGTGACCCATAGGGTCTGACCAAAGTGCACGGACAAAAGGAGCAGGGTGCCGTACAGGAACGGGCACAGAACAGATGGCCGCCCATTTGAAGAACTTAATAGAATGTTAAATGATCTCTATTTTATGAAGTCAGTGTGAGTCATCGGGCCAAGTGAGTGTGCAAGGTGAGATGTGTTCATGCTTCCAGGCAATAATACCTACTTGTCAGGTTCACACGCGGTACCGCTTTCAGTCACCGCCATTCAGATATCACTTGACACGATTGGAAAGAATCGTATTATTTACACGACATCATATGACTAATTCATTGGTGAGAATGACCTCAATCTACTTAGGACCCGTAATATCTTAGATTGATTTATTGTTGGTCAGCGTTGCAATGCCACATTCGTGGGGTTCAAAAAGTGGAACATCAACAAAGATCCAGCATGCAGGATGACTGCATTATGTAGTATCAACCAGCATTTCAAAAATTTCACACCACAGAGAGGGATTTAACAATGTCACTCAAGCATTACTAGTCAACTCCCATTTCCACGTTTACAGTAACGCGTCATCCTGCCACACAGGTGGTCCTGGCTTGCTCTGGCTTAATGAATAATGTCTATTTATATCAAACTGACTCAGGAATTTCTGCTCTCGCTAACAAGGCTCCATCTCCCATGAGTTCTGTGTCATCCACCGTATCAGTGCTCTTTAGAACAAGTTGTGCCAGCTCCACTGAGCAATGGAGGGTACAGTAAGATGCCACTCGATCCCTATTTGTTCAATGTTTCTTTTACTGTTCTACATTTAATGTTGACCATAGCCTTGCCAGATAGGCCAGATTTCTGTGATGCACTCTGTTATAAAGAACTGCATTAATTTACAGTAAAATTGCGTAGTCTTCCATCAGTTGGTGTTTCTGGCTTACCACAAGGTAGTTATCATTAGCTGGCTTCACAATAATTATCAAATATCTGCTTAACATAGCCAGGTCAACATTTTAGTAAATCATTACGTGTTTAGGTTTAGGTGTTAATCTTTTAGGCCATATCACGTTTGATTGATTGTTAAGAGAGAAAATGGGATGGACAGAAAGAGTGTGCTAAAACAGCACACACCAATGACATCCATCCTGCAGTGGTAGTATCTGTTTGTAAAGGTGTCAGAGGGATGGATAAGTAAATATAGGTCTGAAATTCAATGGTGTGCTCATTTTATAATAGCTGGGGTCCTGCACTGTCTGATTGTGAGATTTATTGCAGTAAAAGATTTGAAAACTACATGTACCTTGACATTTGTCTTGTTGGATACAGATGTTTTAAAAGTATACCGCAGTGATATTTATCAAAAATATTGATATAGTCAAATAATGATTCAATACAAAGCTTCTTTTGAATCTGCCATGGAGCTGTAAGGTCTGCCTCCACCATTTATCCCACACCTTCGCACCTCATCCACCCAATCCTTTGAATGCCCCCCTCACAACAGATCCAAATAACCTGAGTACTAATCAGCTAATACTCACCTGTGTTCATCCTCTTCTCCTGACAGCCTTTATGTAAGCCTGGTCATTCACACTCTGTCCTGGTGAAGTATTCTTTGTGTGATTGGCAACTCTACTAAGCCTGTTAGTCCAGCATTTCCCCTTGCCTTAGATAAGTGTGATAGTCTCTCTCCGTATCCTGACCTGTGCCTGATTGTGACCACCTCTCTGGATTATCCTCTTCTGTACTTTGGTCTCTTGTCTACCTTGTCTATCAGTAACCAACCCTCTATAGGGTGTAGATTGTTTATGCTGCTTTAAAGCAAATTTCCCCCAAAATGTTACATACGCCATGTATGATTTAAAACAGTGGTCACCAGACAGCCGATCACGATCGACTGGTCGATCTTCAAGGCATTTCTAGTAGATCTCCAAGCATATTTAAAAAAAAACTGTATTGATATGTATTCATTCTGTGATTGGCTGTGTGTGTGTGTGTTGTTCTGTGATGGACAATATAATCAAGCCAATCAGAAGCTAGTTTCGAGCTACGTGCGGCATGGACTCCCTGCACAATTCTCCGCATTCTCCTCAATACTGAATAGTACATGGGGCGTTTGTGGAAGCTATGCATACTAATAACACCAACTTTGTTGATACGATACACAGAAGTACAGAGCAATGTTCTGTATATTTCATTTCCTGTTTCTGGAAGAATGTGTTCTTAGATTTCTTTTTCCGAGTCTCACTTTTCTTAGCAATTGTATTGTAGAAATGTAAAAGTTACACACACCAGTAACTGCTGAGCAGTATAATTTTAAAAGGGAAGTCTGTTGCCACCGTGAGTCCAGGTATCCCATACCGGGTGTATCAGCCTGTTAGTTATGGTGCTGTTATTACTCTTGCTTTGTTAGAATGCAGTACTTTTACTGAGCTTGTGCGTGTGTGAGTTGCCTGTTAAGGAGCATTGTTAGGTTAGATTTGTACACTTTCTCTCATGTCTGGTGTTTGTATTAAGTCTGTCAATGTTCATGCGTACAGACAGAAGGAGGGTGATTGTTTTAATATGAAAATAAATGTAAAGATGACAATTTATATTTCTTGTGTTTTTTTGCGATTGTTGATCTCAGCTAAAAAAAAATTACATTTGCAACCTGTGTATCTAGTGAACTTTTGCAATACAAGCAAACAAGCTTAAAGTCATATTGAAACGTGTACACGACTAACTTCAGTGACTGACATAACCAGATAAAAACTGTGCAAAGAAAAATTTGAAATGGCACCTGCTGTATTCTCATATTCTTACTCTCTGTCGTAATTTGAGAGGTTGACAAGATCCAGAAACAAAAACAACGCTAATAATATGCTTCTTCGCGACAACGCCTGTTGCTTATGCATGGACCCGGCCTCGCTGGGACACTTATTCCGCCTTCAGAAACTGACATGGTTGTTGGCTAGATATGAGACTCGTCACAGTGCAAATGATTTAGACATGTCTGGTCATGTTCCTGTGAGGCTTTGGCCATTCAACAGTGGGTTACACATCTTGAAGCTAACTGACTTTGGGGAGATGGCCTTGTGAACTCACTGAGGACCAGCAGCTGCCCTTGGCTTGGGGCAACATGACACAGCAGCTGTCTCTGTGTTGGCTGGAGCAGCCATGTTTGATGAAGCAAAAAGTGTGGATGACTAAACAGGAGCTGTGACACCTGCTGTGATGGGGGAATAGGATTTACCGGCCAGATTGATTTGAGAGGGTCTAAAAATCCCTTTAACTGAAGGAAGTAATTGTTGCACATGTTTTAATGTTAAAATTATGTGATTTATACTAGAGCGGGAAGGGGGACCGGGCTGGGAGAGCAGAGGACTGAAGGAACATCGGGCCTGAGAGAACATGGGGCTAAGGGAACGTAGTGCTTAGGGAACGTTGTGTTGAGAGATCTTAGTGCTGAGGGAACAGGACTGAAGGAATGTAGGGCTATAAGAACATAGGGTATCCCTTGTAGTGTTTCCCAAAACCAGGCGGTCTGGCTGCCTATCAAATATGTAGTCAATGTGGAAATAGTTTGGCGCTGAGTACTTCAACTACAGCTTAAAAACATGGAATGCTGCGTCATTTCTCACAAGTTCAGTGGAAATGAAAACATTCTTACCTCATAAAAGTGTGTTTGAACCTTTCAAAATCCATATCTGTCTAAACCATTTCTTATGTAATTGTTAAACATCTCCCACACAATGAGATAGCACAGCCACAGGAAATAACATAATCATGTAAATTATCCCAGACGTTGATATTTAGTTTTAAGGAAAATACTGATCTTTCCATTTGAAGGAAAATTACTTCCTGCTATCGGATGAGCAATTTCTCCTACCAGAGAATTACAGTACTGCAAAGTGAGTCAAATACTTTATTTTTAATTTTTATAGCTCTCTGCTGGAGGGGGGGTTGGGTTTTTCCTCTGGCTTGCATTTAATTCAAGGAATGTAATTTCTCTGATGGTGAGGTTTTCCTTTCTCTGACTTCTCTGTAATAAACTAATCCTCCCTCCCCAAAGCTTGACTTCTTCCAAACCAAGTGGTTGTCCTTGTTTAAGTCCCGAATACCACTCTATTCAGGGCCCTACTTTTAAACTGGACCCATAGGTGTTTGGTGAAAAAGTGCTGTACTGCAGTGAACAGGCTGTCATTTGGGATGCCGATTGTCGCCTGGCCCACCCTGGCCCAGATCCAGTCCAAACAGAACCCACTTTGTCCTCGGGCCGGGTTTGTTCGGCAGCAGCTGTTCATGCCGTACTCTCCAGCAGCAGCTGACTGCTTTGTTTTACTTGGTGTTGTTTTTTTTTGGGACATCTCTTCTCTCTGGCCCGTTTGGATGTGTTCTGCCAGCCAGTCTCTTCTCATTCTCCTTGTTTCTGTTGACGTTTGTTCGGCTCTTTCGCCACCTCTCAACTCCAACCCACCCACCCCCCCACCCCCCCACCCCTCGCTCCGTCTTCGCTCCCCCGGACGAGCTGTGGCACTAAGAGGCTGTTAGAACGGGTGATGCACAGGGGCAGCTGACGCCCACCTGCTGCCCGGCAGTCACCCTAGATGGGGGTTCCAAAGCTGGTCCCCCCTTCTCTCCCTCTGGTCTCTGGAAGAATAGACGGCACTAACGGCCACACCTGTTCTGGCCGTAAACACTGACCGCCATAATTGCCTGTTCGCGTCGACTGACAAACACATCGTGTCGCCCCCCCACTTCTGTAACCCGGGGTGATTTGCCACATCTAATTTTCCATGTTTCTTATTGTTCATTTATGTGGCATGAAAATGTTTTATGAGTCTAGGAACGGAGGTAATTGTGATCGTTATGAATGGATTAACATTTAACATCCAGATACAGTCACGGTAATTCACTGCTTACTCATGATGAAATGGTGGTTCATTGGCGCTACAAACGTCCTTAATTAGTGGATTTGAATGCTAATGAATAATTTACAGAACATCCCCCTTTAATGGATTTAGCTGATTTGCCTTCCTGTCGTTAGCAAGATGAATGTAATTCATCCTTTTTTCCGCTCACTGTTATCTCAGCATGGGAAAGGTAAGATGACAGCTGGTGACCTCTGTGCCATGTTGAATCACTCTATGACAGTGACTGCTGGCCCAAAGGACATAGAGAGAACATCAACACATTGATATACCATAGGCCTAGTAAAACTACTGCTCGTTTAATAGCTGGACTTCTTTAAACTCTATCAAATAGGTGTTTAACAGAAAGTTTTTAAAAGCCTTCACTTTCTCTGCATTCTGTACATTATTGCACAGTATTTTCTACACAGTGCGCTACTGTTGATCATTCCTGTGCGTCCTATTCAGATTTTTTATGGAGAATATGGCTCAATTTGGAATGCAGATTAGGGAATGGAATGCCGTTACCCCTATTCATAAATGTAAAGGATTATATTTACATGATGGTTTTATGATTTTATTTTTCAACTTGCTCCTTACAAAATGTACTACAAGAAAGTGTATTTGCTGTCATCTAAAACTGTGTCTCTTTAAATGTAGTAATTTAAATGTATGTCATAAGGGATGATTAAGGTTTTGGAATGTTTAATTGACTTTACTACACAGCCAGCTGGAAAAAAGTGAGAACCTGGATTGAGATCTGGGGGCCACTGTCCTTTTAACACATCACTTTGAATCACATCACACCACA
>JACXGK010000660.1:53273-80856 GCA_016801125.1 Novumbra hubbsi
ATTTAAACCCCTGTGTGTCTTGTCTCCGTGTGTGTTATTGTCGCTGTTGCGTGTAGCCTACGTGCTCTGTTCGTGCCTGCGCGCACGCCCTTTTTGTTCCAGCCTGTTTGGCTTATTATTCAGGTTCGCCGTAATAAACCGAACCCTGTACATACACCTGCGCCTTGATCCGGTTCTTTACAATCACCAGACGTCACAACACCCACCAAACAGAAACACAACTTTTTAAAGAAAGATTCAGCACTAAACATTCTGCGATGCTGTCAACTGACAAGCAGACATAATTCACCTCAGAACTTTTCTAGAGTAGACACTATTCTTTAAAAGAACAACCATTATCTGAATTCTGATTATGTGCGTATATACAACCTAATTGCTTGGTCGTGTGTCCCATTCAATGGTATTCCACGCAACAGATGTAACGTAACTTTACTTACATTTTGCCCCCCCAGGTAACTCAAGCCAGCAATAGACCAAAAAATATAAATACAAATTAAAAGAACACCTTGTTTCAATACGATGATTACAGAGAGACAAATACTTTGGTATACGTTGATAAAGTATTTTATCATGTGTTTATGTGGGCCTATTAGGCTATTGTTATACTCTGTTGTATTATTATGTATATTCTCACAAATTTCACAGAGTTTTATTTTTGTTTCAGATGCCAGGGGCAGCGGCTGCTGGTGCAGAGCTAATGGGGATTTTAATGTAGTAAATAGGAAATACCCGTCAGTACGCGCTCCAACCACTCCGACCAATTATCTAGAAAGCACCACGAATGCACCCCAGTTCCCCCTATCTCCCTCCCCGCCGTGAAACAGTTATTCCCAAAATGAGGCACTTATCGCTGCCTAGTTCTCTCACCTGGTGTCTCTGAGCGGTAACCCCCGCATCCTCCCACCGACGGCACAGCGCTCCGTGGGGGAAGTCGCTCCATCCCAATGCACCTGACACAGAGAGAAGGGCATATTCTGGGAGGGGAACAGATGCATCCAATGTTAATGGTCTGCCTGCTGGGTAGCTGGGTGTTTCTGTGGCGCGGTTTGAGAATGTGCTGATTAACGGGAAGATGAATCCCAGGCTCATTTTCTCTCTTTCTCTTTTCACTCAGCAGTCCTTTTTTTTTATTGCAGTTCGGCTGGACCGGACCCCGGTTCATTAGGGTTAAAATAAAGCCGTGTGGTAGCCTCATTAAAGACAATAGTGAATTATGATGAGTACACAAAGGCCCCGTTATTTGCTGGTCAAGCCTGCTGTGATTCAGCCAAAGGACAGACTCGCCTTCCCCTGAAACTGATGGTTCACGATCAGACAGGCCATCCCACTGTCCCTTTCATCTTGTTTGTTTAAGCGGCATAGCAACCGTATTGTGTATATAAAGAGGAAAAGAAGGAGACCGGGGTCCAGATGCTGTTCCAAGGGAGATAGTAGCCGTCCAAAGAGGAACACAGGCAATGACATGAGCAACATGATGCCCATTAGTAAAGGCTGCAACACTCGCGTGGAACATTTGAAACTGTTTCCATCCCGGAAAGTCCCCTCAAATGTGTAATCGGTTGGGATTATCCCATTCATCAGGGTCCTATGGATGGTCAGTCCAAAGCAGATGGCCACAACTGATAACGGGGATCGGTTGTTTACGAACTGCCCGGGTTGCAGCATACTGTTCAGAGTGGCACCGCATCACTGACGTCCAGCCGAGGCGTGTACGCCATGCACCGACTGATAACGGAGGATTCATCGCCGTGGAAACTGAGTCTTCTGCATCCTGCTGCCAGACAGTGAGGGGGAAAGAGTGACTCATCACTCTCAATAAAACAATGAACAAACACAAAGTGCGTCAGGAAACGCGCTCAGGCTAGAAATCTCACCTCTACCTTCATCAGTGAGCTGTGCCGGTCAGCAACACAAAAGAGAAGTCAAACAGGTCTAAAGACATGACAACAGGATGGCTTATTTTTTATTACTTTTATTTGGGACGTGAGAAGCCTTGCTCAGCGCTGTGAATTATCCATAGAACAGTGAGGGTTCGAAGTTCAGTTGGAGGTTTATAAAAGTAGGATCATGAATCACGTTGCGGCCTATGTCGTTGCGTTGAAGTAGACCTACAGTACCTCATTGCTGCCTGGATTCCATATTCTGGTCTCCAATAGCTAGCTAGCAATACCAACAATTACACACAATTTCCAAATTTAAAATCATAAAAGCACCTAACATTTTTGCCATTATGTAAAGTGGCTCGATTATTTCTAAAATGACTTGTTAGGCGGATACTTAAAGATGAATTGTGATTCTTATTTGCTGATGGAACTGTCAGTGCCATCTCGGGTGTTGGAAATGCATCAGGCTTCAGGCCAAGAAACTTTGCATACCCAAATTGTTTTTGCATCACATTCTGACGTGAAAATATGAAAAGCAAATCATTGGATGTATCAAAATGAGAAGACCTTGTGATGTCAGGTATTCCAAGTCAAATTAAAAACAATTCATGTTATTAGGTTTTCAGATAAGGCTCAACAGAGACACAGCAATTCTATACATATTTCATACTTTGTGCTTTTCCATTGAAAAGTAGTTCAGTACATAGAAAATACTGTGGCATTTTAAAAGTCAATTCAGCCCAACTCAGCTCTTAACCCTCAACATCAGCTGTGGCAGCATGTGTACAGCAGCCTGTTGTACAGATAAAGAGAGCTACTAGCGCAATTAGAGCGGGCCATTGTAAATGAATGTCTCTGACTGTGACGAGTTAGATAATGACGGCTGGCTGCACATTCCACAGACTTCTCTTCAGGGCAGGATGCTGTGTTACAATCACAGTGCCAGAAAGCATTAACTGCCAGTCCGGTTCAACCGTTCTCCTACTGACATGGAAGGATTATCGCAAAGTATTTCAGGAAAACGGTGTGTATTTTATTGTACCGCGGTGCAAAGCAATTTCTTTTAATAATGCTTTTCTGCACATTTTGGTCACATGACAAGTTGTAATGCCAACCATGCAAAGCACGTATGTCAGAGGATGTTTGAGATATGTAATTAGGCTGTCTCATAGCTCATCTACTGCCATTGTTCCCACTCTGACGCAAGGCAAGTAAAAACAAGCTGGTAACCCAGCGATCCGGTGAGCCTCCAACATTACTTAACCGAATAAAAGTGATGGTCATATTCTACTGACTGGGTCTCCGTCTCATAGGCTTCATGTGGTGTTCGATAGTCAATGTTTGACATCTCTTCATTATAATTACTCTCCGAGGAAACCTAATTGTGCACCTTGCTGTTTTATCCCACTGTTGGAATATTTACCAACCGTTGAACTCGATTGAACTTCCCTCAACGGTCATCTCTTGTCAGTGATTTTCAGTTTAGGCCTTCGAGTCTCTTACTCAAACAATAACAGATCCACACCATAGGGGTTCTATTTACATAAAGTGCGTTTTCTTCCTGCAATTTGCTGAGGGAAACGTGCCTAGAAATAAATGTTTCAGACACCTGCAGGTTAGAAAGTGTGTTATTAATCTTCTTCCAGCATTTGAACATGGTCGGCTTTCTCTGTCTATGATGGGTCTTCTAAAACGTTCCCATTTCAAGGAACAACTCGCCCTCATCTGATTCCATCAAGGCAAGATGAGAGGAGGACAATTTCTGAACAGACTGGGGGGGGGGACCTTGAAGTACATTCATACTTCTTCAGTCCGCTCCAGACCTTACCCAAATCCATATTTTATCAAAAAGCCAACGACAGCTTCTCGCTGAAACCTCTCCTTCACATGAATATCTTATGAGGGGGGTTGTGTGGTGGGCGGTGCTTGTATGCAAAACAAATGTTTTTGTAGAATCATGCACAGAAAGTAGTTTTGGAGAAGGGGAGGCTCTATCTCCGTGTCATTCCTTATGGTAAAGAAAGTGGCTCGACCCGTTAGTAAGTACCAGTGCCATATTGTCACAAGAGCTCCTCTGACACGCGCATCCGACAGCAACGGACGTCGGGTTCATTCGGGCACAAGTTTATTCAAACAGGTCCGCCCGGTCCGCCCTCGTTTCATTGGCCGTAAACAACTCGGTTGCCAATAGCGGGGGGGGGTCTTGGCTAAATATTTGCTGCCCTCTAACCCCGCCGCCATGACCCCGTGTTTGCCTTTCTGTGACGCCGCGACCTCGGCCGGTGTCAGCGCCACGGCACGTGTGTCCCTGGCGAGCGGCCCTTTGATAACACGCGGGGGGTGGGGGGGGGGGGCAACGAGGCCTTGTGGGACGAAAGCGGCGAGGAGGTGAAGGATGGGGCAGACGTAACCATGCTGCTGGTTCACACGCCACCCCCCCACCCCCCCCTTGCCCGTTCAGACGTCACACACGCCTTGCTGACCAAGTACTGCTCCTCCCCTCGCCACTCCCTCCCCTCGCCACTCCCTCGCCCTCCGACGGCTAATGCTACGAGACGTGCGCCTGGCCGGTCGCGTGGGGAGGAGGAATGGGGAGAAGTCATCCCTTTGATATGTCGTCTGCCAGATACCATGTTATGAGAACCTCCTGCCAGGCTCCTCCTTGGGTTCAGGCCATCCTCCCCAAATCCCCCGTCCTTTTAATTATACCTCATGCAAATCAGAGATCAATGCGCTTTCAAAATCCACGTGTGTGTGTGGGTGTTTGTTTGTGTGTGTAGAGGCACATATGTATGCATGCACGTGCTCGTGTAAAAGGATGTCTGCGCTGAATACACTGAAAGTGGAGATATGGAATTAGCTGAGAAGGACAGGGTTTTGTGGATTAGACTAAAAGATTGGATTTAATTCGGGCCCAACTCCCGTGCCTTGGCTGTGGATAATTCACACTGACGTCCTTGAAATCGCTGCTGTGAGAAACTCAGCAGCTGCAACAGGATATTGAGAGTTTCCAGAAATGCTCACAATCTACCCTCTCGCTCTAGTAAAGATTGTGTGGTGTGTGTGTTTGTTGGGAGGGGGGGGTGTTATTGAGCAACAGAATGGCGTGTTTAATCCATTGCCCTGTCCTGATGGTTCATAATCCCACATGAATGTTCGGCGAGATGCTGCTGTGTAGGCCCGCTGCCTGTCCGATGCGGGATTTGGGTCCACCTCGAGTCAGGAGCATGACAAGGCTTCAATCCGCTTCCTAGAAACCAAATCCCGGGGGAGCTGTTGTGATGAGTGTCAACAGCTGCACTCGGTAACTGATCAATTGTCCTTTCAAAACGTGAGAAGCTCGTGGGGCAACACGCTTCTTTGGGGGGGGGGGGGTGTAATGCTCGTACGCGGGCGAACGGCGTCGCTGTGCTCAACACGACTTACACCTTTGCGCAGTCGAAAACGATCACTCCCCGGGGGAAACGTCGTCAGCCTGAACATACAGTTACCAAAGCTGCTGCTACAACAGACCGGTTTTTCAGCGATCCTTTCTTAGGCTCCTGTCAAACTCAAGCCTGTTCTAACCCGCAAACACACGAACACACACACATACTCTCTCCGGCACACAGTACGCGTCTTGAACCCCGGGTTTAACTCAGTGACACGGCATGACATAGGAAGACGTAGGAAGGCGAGCTGGGTATCAGAGCGACGCGCCACCGTCTAAACTCCCCGTGGCCTTCCTCGGATACCGCGCCCCTATCCGGACGTCCGCAGCGTGGCGAGGGCTCACGGGTAAATCGGGCAGGCATGTTACAGCCACTGCGAGAACGAGAGGTCTTCTGACCTGGCTGGCGCAGAACACAGCATTCAGTAAGAGGATTAGAACGAAGCGGAACCTCTGATGTCACCGTCTAGCCGCTAGGGCCTGGCGCCGCCGCTACTCTCCCTATGAGGGGAGGGGGGAGCGGGGTCAGGATGAAGGGGATGCTTTTAGGGGCTCCATTCCATCCTGTACCCCGTGAGCCCAGCTGTGGCTTACGGAGCTTGTGTGGCACACACGCTCAGATGCCCTGACCTCTTCGAGCCTTGTTTTTATCTGACTGGCGGCACACAACAGACTCTCCGCCACCCAGACCTGCCGGACAGAAAAACAGAAAACAAGAAGCATACGGGGAACAGGTCAAGGTACATAAGCACTTAAATGCATTAGCCCATTTGATCTTACAGAGTGGCAGATGGGGGAAGCTAGTGGCCTGGTTTTATAGGAGTGCCTTGTTAATGGGAATCCTGGTAATGCAGTACCCTTGGCATGGTCAGGAAAGCCAGGCACGTTCAGAATATGGGTCACGGGCGAAATATGTCGTTGCCCATTGGGTCTCAGAATCCTGCATTACTGGGTAGAAAGGGGGTAACCGAATGGGACTGACATTGGCTCCCTTTGTTTTAACTACTGGTCGGCCACTGGTTTCAGCTGTGGGACGATTTTCATTGGACCAGATGCTCAGGGAGGCAGAACACAATTCAAAATATAAAAAAAAGCATTTGATGAATATTTCCCATACACCCTACACCCTCTACCGATGTGAATGCCTTCTCATGGCGGCAGGGCAGCGCCAGCTTCACAGGTGGCACTAAAAGGGGAGGACGGCACTGTCAGCATTTCGTGCCGAGGGGAAGGTTACATGAAGGCTGTGGCACGGATCACCGAGGTACCTCCCAGAACAGGCTCAAAGACACTCACCTAGGATTATCCCAGACCCATTAGTAAATAGCCTGGGCGCTAAACCGTTCTTAAGCCCACCTCGCCCACCCCTCAAATAGAGCCCTGTTGCCCAAGTACCCGGTTCAGGATGGGGGGCACAACGTATAGAATTGGGTGGCGCTCCGTGCCTCCTCTCCGCAACCAATAAGCGCTTAGTGCTTGTAGAGATTGCGCTAGGCGCTGGTTGATCAGGCGTTTGTCCAATTGGTCTTGTTTGCAGCAACATCTGTTTCACCAGCACTATGAGGATGATGGGAATGCAGCTGATGTGATTTATGGGAAACAATAAAAGAATACATTTGCCTTGAGGTTTTAAGTGTTTCTCGATTGAGTCTAATTCCAAACCAGAATTGGCTGTTTTCGTTTGTGTTTAGCATTTTTGGTTCCCAAATTACGCAACACCCATCATAACACACCATCACATATTGTTTATGGTCATTTGGAGCCTTTAAACGAACCCACAAATGCTGGTTCTGAAGATACAGACAAGATACAGATAACTAATCTTAAAAAAGCCAGGTTTGTTGCACTTTTAATCAGCAAAACAGTTTTCAGCTGTGCTAACATTATCGCCAAAGGGTTTTCTAATGATCAATTAGCCATTTAAAATGATAAACCTGGATTAGAAAACATGGCATACCATTGGAATACCAGAGTGATGGTTGCTGATAACAGGCCTCTGTACGTCTATGTAGGTATTTCATAAAAATTCTGCCGTTTTCAGCTACAATCATTTACAACTTTAACTGATCTGTTGTTTGAAAAAAATGGAAATTTCCCCAAACTCTTAAATTGCAGTGTATAATAATAATTTATAATAATAATAATAATAATAATAATGTATAATAATTTTTCAAAAGCAATAAAAAAAAAAAAAAACTCACCAAACAGCTTTGTGTGCTTTTTCATCCCTGCAAAAGACCATAACCAGAATGTCAAATAAATGTCTGGTTCACTTTACTAAATACAAGACTTAAGGAGAGGTCTCAGTTGATTCAATCTCAGTTATTGGCCAGCTAAGGATGTAACAATTAAAACTTTTAGAAGATCTTGTTTTGCACTTCAAAATAATATAATAAATCAGATATTGTTAAGGTTGTGGCACTGAGGGAGGAGTGTTGGCACAGAGTGAGGTATGCTGGCAGGGAAAATAAGTGCCATCGCACCGACAGAACAACAAATCTTTTCACTATAAGCACTGTAAGCAAAACCTTCTGACTGATGCCTCAATAGCGCACAAAGCATCCGTCTGATTCTACACCAGCCTTTTGAATTCCACCTCCCTGGGATTCTAAATTTGACTGTGATGAGTGGATGCAGGAGCCTGAGAAGATGTGTCTTGTCTCATGGGTTGACGGTTGACTCTACCCCCTACTATTGACTGTGTGGTGGTATTGATAGTGTAAAGCATAGCTTTCACCTGCCAAAGCGTCTCCCTGCTGCTACACATCCATGGGTTAAAGAGCCAGATATCTTACAAAAGAGAACACAGGTAAGGAGCTCCAGGCCTGTCAGACAGATTACTCTGCCTAGCTGACCTATCACAACACTTCCTGTTACAGCTGCCTCTCTCAATTTAATAACCAACATTTTGCTGAACTCAGAATCTCTCTTTTTAAAACACTAGCCGAATTAAATTTAATAAAGATTGTGCTGTGCGTACATTAAGCCACTATGACTATGTATTAATGGAATTCAAATAATGTACATGAATTAACCCTAAACAGTATATTTCAAGCTTTCGTGAAAGAGGAAACACACCAATTGTTTTCACATGGTTTGGCTATCCCAATTCCTTTTTCTTATTTTGCAAAGTAAACAAACTTTCAAGCTTTAGTCAAGAACTGTTTGTCTTATTCACCCAGGGTTTCATATATTAAGCCTTTATTTACTGATTATCTATTTGTGGATGGGGTCATATATGTTGAAAATTGTTGCACCACTTTTATATTTAAAATTTATGTTATTTTCTGTGTGAGATGCTTCCTAGAATTGAGAGAAATCTGGTTTCAGGGCGTTTTGGAAAATCTCCTAATCTTCCTATCTATCAGAAAGGTCCTCAAGTTTATCAGCATCTGAACTTGTGAGACTAGGAGAGTGTTAAGTGTCTTCTGTAGACCCATTCATAGCTTCAGCCACAGGATATGCAGCAGAGGAATTCTTGGAATGTTACTTCTCTGTGCAGATCTGAAGGACTGAACCTTCACAGTGCTAAACTCCCTCCCTCAGGGCCCAAGCTCCACTCCAGGGGACTGCATCTCAAGTTCAATGGTCCCGCTGGAGCCAGTGAAGCTGCCATATCAATAATAGGTAAGTCACATGAAGCAGTCACATGTGAAGCCCTGTCCTCCTACATCCCATATCCCACACACAGACAAATACACAGACATGCAGCGCTCCCACATACATACACACACACACATTCTCATACACACAACAACTAGAGAGCCCAGTACTCGGTCCCCTGCAATTTAAGGTCTTCAAGCCAAGTCACTGTGTCACTGTACCATGCTAAAGTCTTTCCATAAGATATGCATTACCAATACAGTTTTTTCTATTTAAAACAAATGTTAGCTGTGTTTTACCAAGTACGTTCACATGGTAACCTAGAAAGCAGTTAAGGTTAACTGCCTTGCTCAGGGACAGAACAACTCTGTAAAAGCTCTGGGATTTGATCTAGCAAACATTTAGTTAGTAAATGTGCTCTATGGACTACTTCAAATGTACTGCCTTTTTAATAATTTTCTTGTTGTTTGCTTTTGTTTTAATATTTGCTTTGTGTTTTTTTTGGTTAAGTTGCACCCCATCAGCCTGTGTGTAACAAGCTAAAAACCTTTGATTTGCTGTGAGGGGCAAACCGAGGTATACCATAGGAAACACACCGAGGTATACCCTAGGAAACACACCGAGGTATACCCTAGGAAACACACCGAGGTATACCCTAGGAAACACACCGAGGTATACCATAGGAAACACACCGAGGTATACCATAGGAAACACACCGAGGTATACCCTAGGAAACACACCGAGGTATACCCTAGGAAACACACCGAGGTATACCACAACGTTAAATCCAGTACAGGTTATTGTGATAGGTGAGATTAGGAACCTTCTGAGCTTCATAAGAGCCCGATAAATGGCAGTCACAAGGGTGCCATATTCAGCAAGCGATAGTGAAGGCGCGGTGCCAACGGTGTGAAACCATTGTACGGTACCTCCAGGAGCATCTCTATACTGGGGCATTGGCAGCGGGCCCAGGTACAGAGAAACGACTAATGAGAAGGCTTTTGGATGAGATCCACGCTCTGGCAGTGGGGCTCGGAGACCGCCACGCAGCAGCTGTGAGTCTTTGCCACCGGGTGGAGGGGTGGGAGTCTGTTGGAGGTTGAAGAGGGCACGGAGGCTTGTCACTGAGTGAAGCGGCTTCCTGCTAGGGGCGAGGGGGGCACAGTTATGATCTGCTACTGAGAATTGGAAGCCTGGATGCCCATGATGTTTCTGTGTGTGTGTGTGTGTGTGTGTGTGTGTGTGTGTTTCATATACCCTTAATCTAGTGGTATCACGTAGATGTCCTAGTTCACAAGCAGGCCAGTGACAAAAACAAACCGCTGTCATTCGAAAAGAGGACATTTCTGTGAGAGCTACGTCTGTATAAAAATTCCCTTGACTGACAAAAGTAAATGGCCTCATATTTACTATGATCACCTTCCCTCTGAATTGTTTCTCTCAGTAAATCAGCAACTGTTTTCAGTGCTGGACCCAAACGCCTACTCCTTCAGGAGGCCTTCAATATGCACGGTCTGTTCCTGGGCCGTGCCGACAGAGGGGCGGGTTCTGGCAGTTGTGGCGGTCCCAGGCCCAGAGCCATGGAGTTATTTTGGGGCAACCCAGGTCCAGTAATAAGATGCATACTTCTCTGTACCACCGGAACACTGAGGCCCTTCTTCTAGCTTCTAGAGGATCCACAACCCTTCCCTCGCCACCGGCTAACAGAACCGGTCATTGACGGCCACAGAGCCCAGTATTCACTGTCACACGGCAGCTCATGATCCACTGCCGCACGTCGACTCCTAAATCAGCCCTATTTGCGTATGCAGTGACGAATGAAACCGAATTCAATCTCAGAGCCATTCGTAGGAAACAAAGACCATTATCAATTTAATTAATTTAAACCATAGCCTGATAATAGAACTTTTGAGCTTTTTGGAAAACCCAACAGGGTTATTTCCCGTGAGTCATTCGACAGGAAGGGCTTCATCCGATGTTGAATTATCCAATTATCTAACGTGACAAAGACGAGATACAAGTTTCTATTTACACCTCCTCATCCAATGATCGTCTTAAAATCTTCCATTCTGGAGTTTTGTGCATTTTTCACAGTCTTCTTTACAGAAAGGACGCTCCCGTTGACCCTTGTTCCGCTTCCAATTTCTTCCAAAATCATTTGTGGATGCACATGATTTTACGCTGCTTCTGTAAAGACTGTCATCCCGGAAAAAGGGGATAATATTAGATGAGAGAAGATGCACACCAACGCATTCCAAATTAGAAGCCTTTATCGGATTGTGGTCTCTGTGAAAAAGAAAAGATGTTGAAGCTTCAGAGGTTCCGGGGCTAACATCACAAGGCGGGCTGTTTGTCAGATCGCTCTTTTTGACAATGACAACCCAGCAATGTTAGAAACCCACAAAGGGAGTTGAAGGAAGAGCTCAGCAATGCACACACTGGTTGGCTTCACCGTGTCTCAGACTCTCCAAAATCAATTCACAGCTGTCCCTAAGACATCTGACAATGGAAGAGGGAATCAGTCATTCCCGGATTGACGACTGCCATTATCACATCAAACGTGTTGTCATCTATGGTAGCTCGAATATATTTGTGTCCACCCAGATAGTCACATGAAACCAAATTCGCAATATACACCCTTCCAAAACTCCTAAATAACACATCGGGTCTGGATGAACAAAATATGATGTATTTCGTAGAGAACAAAATGAGTTAATAACTGACGATGGTAACCAAAATCCCTGCTGAACCCCTAATCAACCCACTCTGGACTGTCCCTGTCCTGCAAATCTGATCTTGCTTGTGACCTAGATTAGGCTTTATAGACTCTCGACACAGCCCATGTGAATTGACTAATTATTCATTGTATTCTTAAACATCACCCCGCACAGCCAGAAGAGGTCACCCCTGGCCACCCCTTTGAGTCTGGTTCCTCTCTAGGTTTCTTCCTACAATCCGGTACCCATAGGGGGTTTTTCCTGGTTATCGTGCTTCCATCCTGTTGTTGCGTGGTCACTTGGGTTTTAGGCTGGGTGTTTTTTTAGGCTGGGTGTTTTGTAAAAGCACTTTGTGACAAAGGCTGGTGTAAAAAGGGCTTTACAAATACATTTTATTGATTAGAAACAAAATGGGCGCCAATGGCCGACCTGCCAATTTTGGTGTTCTCTGGTGAATGCCAATCGGGCTGCTCTGTGCTGGGCTGTGAGCACCGGTCCCACTAGAGGACGTTGGGTCCTCATGCATCCCTTATGGAGTCTGTTTCTGACAAGTTGGTCACAAACATGTACACCAGTACCCCGCTGGAGGTCATTATGTAGAGCTCTGGCAGTGCTTCTCCATCTTGGAGGAGCTGGACTACCTGAATGTGTTGACAAGGACAAAACACAAGAAATGACTCAATGAGAGAGCAATTGCCTGGGATCACCACCTAAAAAGCCCTTCCTTTTTAATGCCTCTCCAATGCATCGGTTATCACTTTCATTTGCCCCAAAACAGATGACATTTATGCAAAATCATTCATGCTCTTTAACTGGACAGATATCCCTGAGGTTTACTTCTGGAGGTATAGGTTTACTTCTGGAAGTATAGGTTTACTTCTGTTATACTGTGTTCATTATGTGTTCCCTTCATTTCTTTGAGCAGTGTATATTTTTTTAAATAAATATTTAAAGAAAGAGGTGGTTACCCTGAAGCAGAAAATGAAATTCACACGATCTTTGACCCAGTAGCTATTCAACGTCAAACATTGTGTTGGAAGGATTGAAACATTCACCAAAGCTTTATTCACAATCTTCAGAGGAATACACTTTTCCAGTTTTCCAATTAAAATGACGTTTCTTCAATGGACAAACAAGCGTCTATAACCGCAGCAAAAGTATTTCCAGTTGATGTACACATTTGGAGTTGTAGCCTATGCATCTATCTGGTTTTGGGTGCGTTATTGTACGGCTTTTTATTTAACAGTTTGGCGGTAGATGGAAGTCATGACCAACGTCTTATCGGTCTCTTTTGGAGATGTAGGATTGCTGAGGATCACAGCGCCTGGGGAACAAACTGCAGGTGTCAGGATTTTTTGGTCATAGTTGACCTGTACTGCCCTACTTTCCTCAGCCTGTTTCAGTGTAAATGTCTTTAGTTGGGTCATTGTTGAGTGGGAAATGTTCAGCCGCCAGTATATCCTCTAGATTGTCTTCTTGATTTTGAGATTGTGGGAGATGATGGACCCGTAGGAATCCTAATGACTCAGACAAATTCACAGCGGAGCCTTCTGCTTGTTTGGACCGCGCCAGGGCACTTACTGCCGCCCGTGACGAGGCCCGCCAGAGAGGTGTCATCTTAGAGTGTCAGTAGTTTTTACGGATGCGTTGGAGGCAAAGTCTTTAGTGAGTTAAGGCCCCAAACTATTAGCTAACTTTAAAGGTTACAATAGTGCAAGCAATGACCGAATTGTGGTTTCACAAATTACCAAAAAAGTTTCCGTCCAGAGCAAACATCATGCAAAATGTTGTTTTGCAAGAGAAATATGGATTTTACTATTTAATGAAGCTGCCAGTTGAGGACCTGTGAGGCATCTGTTTCTCAAACTAGACGCTAATGTATTTGCCCTCTTGCTCATTTGTGCACGGGGGCCTCCCAACGCCCTTTCTGCCTTGGTTTGTGACTGATTGCTCCGTGGCCGTGGTACTCCACATCGTTGTACGACCTCTTCAGTTTCATGACAATTTCCCACATGAAAAAGTGTCTACACAATACTTCTGATAAATATTCTCTCTATATATATAGAGAGAGAATTATAGATATATTAGTCATTTTAATGGACCAGAAACATTTAAAAAAGAGTCACTATACTGTATGGTGGTTCTCGAATACGTCCAGCCAGATGGAAGGTGTGCTTTTTATTATGAATTCAAAGGCAAGCGTTTAACATGAATGGTATTGCCTCCAGAATGGGAATTATGGGCATTATGTGCTTTTGACATTTCTGTCACTCCTGCCCTTATGAATACGGTCATCATCAACAAAATAGTGAGTTAACGTTTACTATGCAAATTGATGATAAGATACTACATGCATAAAGCTAAGATTGTAGTGCCATGACATCCCTTTATACCACACAGTACTCACTAAACTCATTATAGTTGAACAAGATGAGCGTTGGTGCAAATTCTGAAGGACTGACGCGCTTCCCAGTCTGACACAACACTAGCTGAACGCTAAACGCTTCTATGTTCAGCTGCCGAGTCAAAGCCTCAGACGGATAAACCTCAAACGGTTTGATCGTTAATAATTCTATCAACTCTCTCTGCTCACCATTTGCAATTCAAATAACCCGTGTTTTAACAGAAGCAGTGAGCAGCAGGAGAGAGGAAGGGGGGGGGGGTCTCCGCCATCACTTCCCAATTAATAGCCCAAATTCTGACACCCAACCAGATATCACACAGCACCCAGGCCACACGGGAGCCAAGCTCAGCCAATAAAACCAACGCAAATGGCTCCCAGATATTCTCATGGACATTCCAGATTATGTGAGGTGTTTTGTCTATTTGTACACATTTACAGTATGTAAAGCATAGACACTTACACAACAGTGCCCATGCAGCTCACTTATTATGCCACTTGAAATGCCAGGCTTGTGGGTTCAATTTCCATTACAGGCGTGTATACAGAGTGGGCAAAATGTATGAACTACCTACTCTACCTAATTCTGGATAAGAGCAACTGCACTTAAATGACTTTATGTTAATTCATATTTTAACCTAAAGAGAAATGCAATCAGGGAACAGCATAATGGGCCTTGAACTAAAAACCTTATAGTAAATATTAAAACTTGTGCTCTCAAGAACATTTCTTTTGCTTTCACTTTTGCAATGTGAAAAAAACGTTTTGTTCTACTTTATTAGAAAAAAACAACAGACCAATCTAAAAGAAAGCACGAATTGCCGACCAGGGTGCCATTAACTTTTTAACCAATCTGTGTAGCATTTAGCATGGAATTATTTGGTAAATATTCCCAGTGTGTCTATGGTTGGACATATGATTCTTTGAGAGGTGAAAGAAAAGCAAAAAGGAAACGGTCATTCTATTTTAAGGGCAGGTTGCTGCATTTTTCGAATACAGATGACCACCATTGTTCCTAGAAATATGACTTTGGTGATAACCCACAAAAAGTGTTCTCATTTACTTGCACGACAAGACTGAGATAGTTTTACATGAAGGTTCTATATAACAAAACCAAAAAGGACAGAAACAGTTAGTCCATGCCTGAAAAGGATTTATTTTGCAATCCAAAAATGTGTTTCTTGCATTCCATTATTATTAACAACATACCTGAATGTTAACATTCAATGTTCAAAACATGACAGAGAGTCTATATTTTCCAGACTCCGGAATTCAACGGTTACATTTGAACGCGGTCATGATTGATGTTGGTTTACTTAGACTGTATTCACACAACCCCGATAACTGCTCCTGTTCTGGGGTAAGGGTCAGAAAGGTAAAGAGAGAAAGGTGGTCAGAAATCTGATAAACGAGGATCTCATATCTCCTGTGGCTGCATTATTACAGTCATTGAAAATAAACATAAATGTACAAACATCCATGTTTTCTATTTGCCACCGCCTACATCTCTAACCGTTTTTCTGTTCTCCTGGCAAAACATCTGGGTAAACAGGAGCCCACCTGTGCCACCCTTGTCATGCACACTTGAAGAGCCCTTTCATTCGGTATAAGTGCGGAGGGGTTAGCTTCTTCTAGACATACTGAAGCAGAATTAGTGGTTATGCTAGCTAGTGGCTACCTGGGTTTGACTTTATTTTTATCTCATCAAGAGAGAATATATACACTCAACCGAGGAAGTGATGATATGTATGCGAGCTGTCAGTTGATCTGGCAAAGTGATTGACAGGGGGAAACCCATTGCTCCATCTCATCAGCATAATATGCATACCCTCAAGATGAGCTTCCCCTAACCATGACTCACAAAGCCAAGCTCCACAATAAGTTTGAACAGAAAAAAGCATTATGAGCAAAGTATAACTTTCCAGCACATTTCCTATCATCCATCTTGTGTTCTTTCGATTAACAGTGAAACGTCAAAATGTTTTTTGTGTACGTAAAAACATTCATGTGAACTAAGTACACCCCCTGGAAAGCTGTTTATTTTCTAGCAGAGTTGGACATCGATATTTGAGCTAAAATCCAATTGTATTTATTGCTAAAGAATCTTACCAACATTTTAAAATCACACACACATTTGAAACCATTCAAGTACTTAAAACAGAAAAAGTGCTGGAAAAAAATATTCCACCCCAACTCAACAGCTGGTGTTGTCCCCTTTTGGTTTAAATAACTTAATGTAGCTGATTCGTATATTTGGGAGGAATATTTGCCCACTCTTCTTTACAGTATTATTTCAACTGGGTCATGTTCGAGTGCTTTCTTACATGCATGACCTGTATAATAATTACAAAATGGAAAACAACAAGCTGCGATATACCTGTCTGGAAGAGGAGGATGCTTCACTTAACAATTTCTTTTCAAATTCACAGCATCATTCTGAAATTGATTAAATAGATCAGTATATATGCAAATACCCCATAACGATCAAGCAAAAACAGACTGTTCAAACTTTTACCAAATCGATTAAAGAAACATCACATTTACATAGGTTTTCACATCCCTTCATCTGTCTGTACTCTGTTTACAGATCCTAACTGGTCTCCCAGTCCCTCTTTGGCTTTCAAGCCAAAGAGTTCCATCTTGGTATGATCAGACCAGAGAATCTTGATTTGGCTACAAGCCTGCTGTCATATGCCTTTTACCAAGGAGTGCCTTTTGTTTTGCCACTCTACCACAAAGTCCGGATTGGTGGAGTGCTGCAGAGATGGTTGTCCTTCTCGAAGGTTGTCTTCACCCCCCTCAGGAACTCTGGAGAGGTATGTAAGAGTGACCAATGGGTTCTTGGACCTTTAATGCTGCAGACATTTCTGTTATCTATTCCCAGATTTGTGCCTCAACATTGTCCTGCTATATAGCTCTACGAACATTCCTTCAACATCATGGCTTGTTTTTTACCCAACTGATAGCTGTGGGACCATGTATAGACCGATAGGTGACTTTTGAAATCTTGTCCAATCAATTATTTAATTGATTATTCAATTATTCAATTGATTGGATATTCAATAGAGGGCTTCATTGATAAAACAAAATATTTACCATATGATTATGATATTCTAACTTGAAGAGACGGTAATTTAAGCAGTTCCAGAAATACTAGCTGGTTGATGGAACTGAACTCACAGAAAGCTCTTAACAAACGCAGTGGCGGCCCTGGCGATGCCCGTGGATGCCCTGGGATGCCCTGGCGATGCCCTGGGATGACCCTGGCGATGCCCGTGGATGCCCTGGCGATGCCCTGGCGATGCCCTGGGATGCCCTGGCGATGTCCTGGGATGCCCTGGGATGCCCTGGCGAAGCCCTGGGATGCCCTGGCGATGCCCTGGGATGCCCTGGCGATGCCCTGGGATGCCCTGGCGATGCCCTGGGATGCCCTGGCGATGCCCTGGGATGCCCTGGCGATGCCCTGGGATGCCCTGGCGATGCCCTGGGATGCACTGGCGATGCCCTGGTGATGCCCTGGCAATGCCACGGTCTACAGTGGCGAATGCCTCCTGCCAGCTGACCTCCCTGTAATGTACAAGTGTTCTGTCTATTGCAACGCTAACATTTCCAAAAGCTCAGCAAGGTTTAGCCATGTAAACCTAAGAGCCAACAACAAGAACATGGGATGTAGAGCCTTTTACTTACCATTAGGACTGTTATTCTAAGAAAGCTTCCTAACCTAAAAACAAATGTGATGGGCTGAAGTGTAATGAAGGAGACAGGCAGAGCATGGAGGCCGGTGAAGCATGCTTCCTGAAGAGCGCATTCCCACATGGGGCGGCCCAGTTGGTGGGGGCGAGTATCAGCCTGCATCAGGGACTGAGTTGGGAGCAGGCGTATTTGGAGCACGCACTTCTGCCAAGTGGGTGCAATGGACAACCTCACACAAGCGCGCAACCTCACGCTCACACACACACACACACACACATAGCTACACTCCAGGATGGGTGGCCTGTGTGTCTTGCTAATGCAGGCAATGACGGCTGGTTCGACTCACAAAATTGTCAACGAATAGGAATTGAAAAGGCTTGCGATGTGTGAACGTGTAGGGCAAGGTGAGAACACATAGAGCACTATACATACAGTGCCCCCGGCACAGCAGGAAGGCCAGCCACTATCTGACCCACACGTTAAAGAGATTAAATAAGAGGCGGCCGGAGCGGTCGCTATAATTGAGGATTAGCCGATAGGACACGTTAATGCTTAATAAGTCTGTTCCATTTATATCACTGCAGAGGGTCCTCACTAGCTTCCATGACCCAACTGCCTGTTGGAGACTGTACAGTCGCAGTGCAGCAAGTGAAGAACCAGCCTTGACAGAAACTGTGGAGAAGCAAATGCAATAGCAGAACTTACATTTGTGAGGTGTACATTTGGCTCAAGATTATTTGATTAGGTTAGTCCATTTTCATATTTTTTTATTGAAAAGCTGAAGTTCTGGAGGCTTTCAATGCCTTTAAATATATTCAAACATAGTTGTCTTCCATCAATGCCAGCATACATTCTTTGTAAAAGCAAGGCCAACGCCATGTCTTTTCTCACAGTGATGTAACAGTTCTGCTCTTATTGGTTGAATGGCTTGTTGTTTAGATTCAAATGATTTCGTTTTTGCACACAAAAAAATCTTTCAGGAAGTAACCACAAATCGATACAACATAAGGTTAATCGTTTCTGAAAGTGAAAAGAAATGAGTCAAGCAATTTCACAAGCGGATAATTGGTACGACGTTCAACTCAGAATCATTATGAATACATAGTTCACTCAGAATGTGAATTCGCAATAAATCATAAGACACCTGTTGACGGAAAGAAGGAATAAGTCATCATTTTTGTGTTAGTTATCAAACACAGCCAACATTAAAACCATATGTTTATTTCCCATTTTTTCTTTTGTAAGACAATATAATTGTTCATTCAAAACCACCTAAGGAAAAGCTGTGGCTCGTCTAGTCGTTGAAACTCCACTGCGCTTGATTAATCTGAACCTTGGTGGAAACCAGTACAGTTAGTTGAAGGTATTTCACACAAACCAGGTGTCACTTTTAACATTTTAAAACATTTTAACCCAAAGTCATGTATTAAACTGTAAGCTCATTTATCAGTAAACTGCAGATCAGTTTATGTATTAATTACATCTGTAGCTGTTGTGGCAAACTGTAATTGCATTCTTCTTGAAACAGTTTACCTCTGTGAACAGACACTAACTGGTGTAAAAAAATTACTAAATTACCTTCGGGTGAATTTTAGAGCTACCTCCCAAGACTGTTTATTATTGTTGAATTTCTGTATAGTGGCTTTACAACAAATGAGTCCATTCGCAAATGCTATTACTCTTTGTGACTATTTATAAGATAAGGGACGACGAACAAGGGGCTATGTGTTAAATGTAAATAAATAAATGTATAATGTATGACACAGAAGGTGTGTTACATGATTGACACACTGACTCTCCAATGACATGCATTAATTCATTGAAGTCTCCAAAAAAATGCTTTTTAAGCTCTGTAGGATATTCAAGTAAAAAGAGTTGTCATTTGAATTCATCTTCGGCCTGCATTCATTATGACTGGTAAGGTGAGGAACGATGTGAGTAGACTACCTAAGCCATTTAAACCAGCTATTTCAGGATAGTGTAGAAAATGAGCAATCAATCAGCCAATGATACAGATATTAGTAAAATCTTAATTCAATTGCAATAGATCACGCAGGGAAAAGGGTACTGTACATTTGTTGTCATAACTTAAGTAAGGTTCTCAAATACTTTTGAGTTTGAAATGACAAATTGAATTGAACTTAGAAGGACTTGTAGAAGGATTTGTTCAAACAAAGTCTTGTGGTTTAGAAAATAGCCTTCATCTTGATAAGTCAACCCAATTGAATACATCCTGGAATTTGAATTAGCACTGCATCACTCTGACGTGCTCTTTGACTTAGTCCCTTCCAGTGCAATTTGTGAATGAAACTCTTCCATTTATGGTGTGTAAGTTCAGAAGAGGAACTGACAGGTTTTGGTTTGTGAGTAAATGTTTCTCACTCACAACTGTCTCTAAAGTGGTGAAGGTATTGTGGTAGTACCGTAACTTCTCTTATAAAAAATGATTGGGAAATTTTTTTCTTAATGAAGTTCAATTTACAGTAGGATAACATAACAATAACAGGAATTTTCTTTTGGACCTATATCTTAGATAAATATTTGATTTTGAATTACGTGGTTTCCATTTTCTCTGGGAACCATATCATTTGTTGTGAGCCTTTAAGTACTGACAGGTTTTTTACTTATGAGTCATACTTAAACCTTGTTTGAGCAGCAGAGTCCCTCACAACCCAGAACGTCAATAGTGCCGTTAGAAAAGTTAAATTCTTAACATGACCACAAAATTATAGTTTATTTTCAGGCCGCCCATGAAACAGAAAGCATAGCGAGTTCCATCCTTGTTTAAAAAAAAGAAAAGAAAATAGTTTTTACCTGACCGCCAGAGGTCTGACTGAGATTAGAACAGAAGTGGACATTGCACCTTTAGGAGTGAAACCACAACCGAACACAGGGTTTCTGATCAAGATGCAGGTAGTACAGTGAGGTGTCTGGGATGAACTTCCAGGTGCGAGTGCCTTTGAGCGGAATAGTCTGTAGAGCCAACAGACAAAAACAACCACGAGGGAGGTGTGAATGACACAGCGTGTTTTACACCTCCCAGACTAAACCCAAACAATGCTGCTTCTGCCCAGTGGGGGGGGGGGGGTAGCCAGTGTCAAATTGCTCAATGGAGTGCAGACCTTCGGCGCTGGTGAACAAACAGAGGGACACATCAAAAGGGAGTGCGCGTGATTAGGGCCATCCTCTGTTTTAGCTGCGAGAGAGAGAGGCACAGCCTCGCCTTCCCCTCCCGGAGCAACGAAGCAGCAGTTCAGCCATAACGTCACTTCAGCTGATACAGAGCAAAGTAACAAACAAACAAAGTCAATGTGTTCCTTCATAGCGCTGTTGATTGTTGACTATGTTTCTTTTTATCCCAAAAGAGGCACCGACCCAACATCAAAGAGTGAGCTATCACTTAGATTAAATGCACATTTGACCCTTAGAATGGCGGTTGACTTGATAATTGAATGGAACTGCTCTGAATTATTGCGACTTATACACGAATTATATACAACCTATAATCCTCTCTATTTTAGCTTGAATGTTAAAAATGACTAGGCCATAAGACAAGCTCATGCATCGCCATCATTGTCATATGTTATATAGCTATGTCAATGGTAAGCAGATAATGGCAGTTCATTGTTTCATCATAATGATATTATAGTAATTTCTGTGGAACAACGAAGTACATTAATGCGATAGTTTTCAACAGGGGAGCCACTGAATGGTGCGGCTGTAAAACCACTGCCTTACAGTGGCCAGTGGTTTAAAAAGAACCAAAAAGTGAAATTCCCCTTCAACACTCTTTTCCTTGAGGCGCTTTGTGTGGGCAGGGAAACAGACATGAGCCATGACCCTGACTTGACCCTTGTTACTCGAATAGTGGCCCCCTGCTCCTCTAGACCTTCAACACCTTAAATCAGGAGAACAGAAGTTCACATGTAACAAAACTCTGATTCCTATTGGTGACAGAAAATGTAATCTAACATGTACCGACGTGTTTGAGTGAATGAATGGCGTGAACGTGAACATTCACCTGCGAGTGTTCATCTGATGCTATCGAATGCACTGCAACTTCGTCAGGTTAAATTATGGTTCACTGCGATTAAGTTACAAGTGACATTTGACAGTTACGTACAGCATGTCAACAGTTTGAAACCCAAAGATGTCTTATTAGTATGAACGTGATCCTCTCTTTTCCTTTGACCAAACGATTAGCTCTCTATGCTACACGAGTGCGTGAAGCGAACCCATCGAAACCAGTCGGGCAACTACAGCGCAGCACAACTCCGTTCACTGCGAGATTGCAGGCACGAATAGTGATAATTGAACTGACTAGATGGAACTTATAGATTAGTCTTATTTTACCCGCAGACTTCCTCTTAGCTCCACAGACACATCTTAGGTTTGTAACAAAGACGTGTCTGTGGAGCTAAGAGGAAACGGGCAACATTTTATTGTAAGCATGTCTTCACTTTCAATTTAGATAAAGCCATTTAACTGCCAGTAAAAGCTCAAATGAATCTGCGCCAATGGGGAGGTGATTTCTCAGTCACTGAGCTTGGCTCTCCCTCAGGTAGGCGTTCAACACTTAAAATAAAACAGGCGGTGAGAGCACCGAGACATCTCGCAGCTCCCGAACAGCGTGACGTCTTAATTGCTAACATTCACTAATAGGGCAGAAGAATCATGAGCTCCGACACTTGGGGGAAAGAACCTGGTCACCCACAGCCGAGCCGCAAGACAGTGCTCTGTTTACACCAACCATCTTGTGGCGTGTGTGTGGCTGTGGGAATTACAGTGTCAGCGGGTGCTCGAGTCCCCGTGTGTCTGTGTAAAATGTGTGTGCGTGTGTTCAATCGTGTGTAGCCACCTCCGGGGACTGTTCCCTCAGCGATAAGGGACTTTTGGTGGGAAAGTCAGTCATCCTTTGCCACACTCGGTATCAGGTTGTCCGGGGTCGACCATGTACACATCCCGGTGGGTTCGTTACTTAGATCCTGTACCTCCAGATGCTATCAACACCAGCAGCACGCCGTTACTGAGTGGGAGGAAATGGATGACAGGACATTCCAGTCCTCCGGAGGAAGACGGGAGTGGGAGGGCGGTGTCAATGGCGGTTTCGTTTAATGAGATCAGTGTTTGTTTAACTCTCACGTTTTGTTTACTGTTCCTTTTCCCCCTCGTAGCGGTGCTCACTCACTTTCTCTCGGATCCTATCGCGCTTAAACGTGGACAGGGAGCGCAGTGAAACCATGAACGAATGGTCTAGTCTAGGCCACAATACGAAATAGACATCTTTGGTTGGATATATCACTATAGTGGAGGTCATACAGTGTGCCAGTCAGGGGCATGGGAGGAGTGAAATAAACGGAACATTCTGGTTGAGAAACAGCAAACGAATAAGTGATGAATGAATAATTTGGGACTGAGTCATGAGTGAACAAGACAGTGCCTGCCATGACATCTGTAAATGACTGGGCGGGAAAAATCCCTTTAACTTTATAGAAAGTTTCCTTTTGTCGAGAATAAACACAGATGAAGGGAATTTGATTTTTGTCGTGTGACACAATAGGCAGTTGCAGGAGATGTAGCCAGCCTTTGTGTGTACATCATTTTCCAAAGTGTTTCTCTCTATCCAGGACCTCCAGTTCCGTACGCACACAGTCATTCCGCACGAATGAGTTTCATCAGCAACCAAGAAAACAGACGATAAGCTTCTGAAAAAAAGTCATGTTTATTCAGGGTTCAGTATTCTGCAACGGCCACGTTCTGATTGACAAAAAGACTGACCAGTACAGGTGGGCTGGAATGTGACCTCTCCCAACACCGACCAGTGACAGGAACTCTTGGAAAATTGAGGCGTGTCCAGAAAAGGCCTGTCAAGTAGACAGAAATAAATGCAGACACGCAGGCCGACACACACACAAACACACACACACACACACAGTAGCAGTACTTATCATATCCTCTTTTATATATCCAACCCAGTAATGACATTTAACAATCAACGTGACATCGATGCTTTCGTGGGGCCCGCTGATTGGGCGTTCCTGTTACAAGAAGTCTTGTGGCTTGAAGTGGCAGTAGATGGTCTGCCCACCCTTCACCGTGAGACAACGACCTCTCTCTTATGAGTGAAGGTCTGTGGGTGTACGGCATGCGAGAGGGCTCCCAAATGAACACAGGGCGATAGTAAAACAGATGGGGTACTTGATTACATGTGGGACATTAGGTACTTCCCAGGCACAACACAGTCAGATGTCTGCTGCACCACTGGGCCCCTTTCAGGGCGTGTCTGCCGTGAACATCAGCATGACCTGAAAGCCAAAAAGGGGAAGTGGGCCCTGTGTTACAAACACAAAGACAATCCCGTGGAGTGAAGAGGACTGACATCTTAAGGTGGGTCAAGGGGATTTGTCTTACCCATGTGTGAGTGTGTCTGTTGCAGCAACATTATTCATAGTTAGGCTTAACGGGAACTACATGGAATCACTTTAAAGTGCTTCTTTGCTTTGAGAAAATAGAGACACCAAGTGGAATTCAGCAGAAATTCTCAAGTTGACCGTCTCCACGTTTTCTGTTGTCCAAGTCCATGTCTTCATCTTGATTAGCTGAACCTGGCAGCTGTCTAGAGCAGATAGGAGGAGGGTCCACAATAACCTTCCTGCAGAACAGAGACAAAAAGAAACTTGTCAGAGGCCAATTACCAAGAGTGAAAAGACTGGCCTCCTTACTGATATGAGTGATCACACTCTGCTCTCATTCACAGGGTAACTTTACCAGAAGAAATGTCTGGGTATTTCACACTAGTTTCATGTTCATTAATGAATAATCTGACCTACCAGCTGTGGGCCTATTTGACAGGCTCCCCAAATGCTGTACAAAGGTCTATGCATCCAAAGAATCACCCTTTCAAAGTGTACCAGTTTTCATCAGAGACCATAGCGTCCTGACTGGATAAAAAAAAATCTGAGGCAAATCAATGCAACACATGACTGCGAGTGGGAAACCATGACATTGTTTGGATGATTATTTTGCTTTTGCATTGACACATTGAAGGACATTAAGAACTCACAGTTTGATAATATTAAGCCAGACAAAGACAATGTCCTTTTTGTTTTTTTACGCTTAGACGTCACAGACGCGTAACGTCAGGCGCTCTGGTCAGTAGAGCTTTAAGGAACTCATTTGTGGTACAGATGGTTGCTCACTTTATTTAATTATGTAGTGGTTGATTATCATAAAATCTAAAGACATTCATATTTTTTTGTCTGACACATAACATCGGTTTAAACATATTAGCCTTTTCTAAATTTGCATAGTAAAATGCTCCTAACAATCCCAGAGCAATCGGGTGGTGGCCACTGCATGGGCCAATGTAACCTGAAACTTCTTAGAAATACACAGGACTTGTATAGTTGATTTAAAATTAGTCCTTGAGGCATTGAGGAGACCAGACAATGACCACCTGAAACAAATTTCTGTTCTTGTCAAATCGCTCAATTGACACTCCACCTAATATTGCCTAGCTGAGAGGAACGTCATCTCAGGAATGTTTACGCACAACATGTCATATCATGACAGCGTTGAGACTCCCACGTTGATTTAACATACCGTTCAAGAGCTTTGTGAGAATCAACGCCTTCCATGTGTCTCAAATCGACAACAGCTCACGTGTACGGAAACGAGTCTCGCCAACAATGTTCGTGCACATTGTCCGATGTCTAATTCAAACATCTGAAGCAATAAGCCGATAAACGGAATCCATTCCAATCATTCCTCAACGGATGACGTCACTATATTTTTGCAATACTATAGTACATTCCGAGGGATTCTTTTACATTTTTGGGTCACCCACAAAACGGGTACACATGTGCACCTCACAGCGGGACTGCATCTTTGGTTTCTGGTGGTGGGTGTAAAAGTGCCTTGTAGGTACATTCTCCCTAAGGGTGCCACATGCAGTCGTATAAAGTAACCACATTTACGAGGATCAATGAACCCTTCGCCCACGACAAGACTTCCCTCTACTTACCATACTTCCGCTGACATATTCATTGCCTCTGTCGTTGCCTTCTCCCCCCGGGGGTGTGACTGACTGGGCAGCTGACTGCGCGTGGAATTACGAATGGCCACGACTTGGCTGGTGTGTATTTTAGTGAGGTGACAAAAGTACTCAGAAAGGAATGCGCGAATGCTGAAGGTGGGGTGAGATCGGGGGGAGGGGGGGGGGGGGTTGTTGTAGTGTTGGGGGGGGGTTTGCCGCTTTTTATACTGGACACCAACTGGTGTCGCTCCCTGTCCCCACTCATGTGATGATTGCCCCCTATTTCGGTCAGGGCGGTGGCTATTAGCGACCTGGCTAAACTCGCACAAAGGTGAAGTTTCCTGTCACGTTGGGAGGCAGCGGTGAAGCCCGCATGTCAAACTCCCCCCTAACATTTTCTGTGCTCTTCAAACTTGTGCACTGTTCATTCTGTACACAAGCTGGTCACGTCAGAACTTAAAGTCTAACCACAGCGCTTAATGAATAGCGAAACATCAAAGGAAGTTTGCCGCCAAAAGTGGCAGAGTGCCTTTCCTTCACTGTGCCATGCTTCAGTGGGGACAGGGAATCCCACTTTGACTCTGTGTTGATTCAAGCCGGTCATCTGATTACAATGGTGTTAAAAAGGCTTTACAGTAGGTCGCATGTTAAGGAATGCTTTGGCTGGGTCCTGCACCCTCTTTGTGGACTGAAACAGGTCAAAGTGGCATTCCTCTCTTACGAAACGCAACTCTCTTCACAGCAAACCTAGAACTGTTGTCCGTGCATCCATTGGTTCTTCCTGATTAATTATTTACTGATTCACTAAATATCATTTGATGAGCACTTCAATGTGTCCTATTTCACAAATGAATGTGTGAATTTGAAATGTGTCTATTGCATATCCCACTTTTCATGAAGCACCCTAAGGTCACAAACATGGTGCCAGTTGTAAATGTAAATGTTACAGCCACTACAGTTAATGGCCTTGCTCAAGGGCTGGACAACAGATTTTTTTGTCGTCTTAAGAATTCAATCCAGCCCAATGCTTTTACCCACACCTCTACCTACTGGGTACATGTGAAACATTCTCTGAATTCCAATACTGAGTGACTAATGACTGTATACGTTAGACTAGTTTGGGTCCAGAGAAAAACTGAAACCCAGTAGTGTATGTCCTCTGGGGTGACTTGGGAGGGTATATGCCCTCTACTGATTTCTTGAAAACTGTGTCAGCCCCCTTAAGTGAGGGACAAACACCATTCAAACCACAGCCAGGTGGGTCATATCGCCACTCAGACGTGACACCAGAGGAATGTGCGAGTGTATCCATGTCATCGCCGCCAGTTTCCTCGCCAACAAGAGGCTTCTCCATCCGGCGGCAACACCATCAGTCTGTGATCTGGTGCCCATCAGTCAACGGCAACAAACTCATTACCCGTGAGCCATTTAAGCAGATTAACACCCCCTCCACACACACACACACACTCCCACACCCTAACAGCGGAAATGATCTTTGGGTTGGGTTAAAAGCTTGACCTGTGCATGACGGTTTAGATGTCCTCAACAACTGAGTAATCACTGTGGTCAAACTGGTCAACTACTATCCAACCGTGACAGCGCAGCCGACATGCAATATAAGAACACGGTTCAACAAAGCTGTTAGTTTCGCCGTGAAGGCAAGATGGGGTGTGGTCCAATCAATATGCCGTCCCCCCAAAAAACGTTATAATCATAAAATCTAATTTACCTGCATTCCGGGCGCCAACCACCTGGTTTATAATAACCGTTAACTCAAGCCAAAGACTGAACCGAACAACCGTGTTTTTCTTATGGATCCGA
>JACXGK010000661.1:6499-27546 GCA_016801125.1 Novumbra hubbsi
AGGCGCTATATCGTTGAGTATTGTGTGTGGGGGGGGGGCGTTGTGGCGAATGACTGCAACGAAGCGTATTGCTTACAAAACATGTAGGGTAGCTCTCTGCCAAGAAATCGTCATGCTTGTTTTTATTTTATCTCCTTAGAAATGCTCACTCTTGATGCGCTCGGCTACCACTGTTTAACCAATGCTTAAACAGCTTGCAATTGCTGTTCTCCTCAGTTAGTAGTTCTTCTTGCTTTCTTACCCACCGGCACACGGAGGCAGTTGTTGTTCCATGACCAGCATATATCCCGGCCATCTTGCAACAGGAGATGAAACAGTGACCTCATTATGGACAGCTGCCCTGTTTTAGTGTAATTGACAGGTTGTGGTGTGTGTCTGTGTCTTTGTGTATATAGGGACCCAAGGTTTATACAAGGATGGTAAAGCCTTTCAAATCTGTCCCTAGGTTTTTGGGTAGGATGTGATTTCCAGCTAAAGGGTTAGTGTTAGGAGTAGGTGAAGGGGTAGGTAGGGTGCCTATTCGGATCTGTCCATTTTCTAAATGTTTCCGTGTCCTAGACTGAATTTGTAGCTGATTATATACACTTTTTTGCCCTAACTTTATATCATATACCTCACAATGACAAAATAATTAAGCAAAAGCATGTTTTATAGAAATGTGTGCCAAATTCTTCCCAAAAAACTCACAAAACCCTGAAATATCACATTTACATAAATAATCAGACCTTTTATAAAGTACTTTGTAGAAGCATTTTTGGCAGCAATCATAGCTTGCAATGTCCTTCGGTATGCCATTATCAGCTTTGTATGCCTTGTTTTCTCGTACAACAGCTCAATGGGTTTGTGATTAGTGACTGTGTTGGCCACCAGAATACCAGCTAATTGCTTTTTGCCTAAATAGATATTGCATTATTTGGAACTGTGCATTGGGGGTATTGTCTTGTTGTCCACAGGGTATGGCATTGCGTTGCAAAATTGAGTGATATCCGTCCTTCTTTAAGATCATTGTGACCCTGTACAAATCTCCTACTTCAGCACCCCCAAAGCACCAGTGTCTGTAATCTACAGTCTGGGATGTCTTTTTGTTTGCATCTCTGCCTAGAAAGCCAGCGATTTTTGATGTTGAAACTGGTGTTATGCAGGTGCTGTTTAAGTTGCCAGTTGAGGATCGGTGAGGCTCATGTTTCTCAAACTAGACAATGTATTTGTTCAGTTGTGCACTGGGGGCTCACTCTATATTCTGGTTAGAGCCAGTTTGCACTGTTATGTGAAGGGAGGAGTGCACAGCGGTGTACACCATCTTCAGTTTCTTGGCAATTTCTCACATGGAATAGCCTTTATTTCTCAGAATAAGAATAGACTGACAATTTCTGGAATAAAGTTTTTTTCCCCTGGCATTTTTAAGCTTATAATCAAACCCACAATGACTGTTGACCTAGTTACTTAACTAGTCTAAAGAAGAAAATCAACCGTTTTCATTTGTGCTAACATAATTGCAAAATGGTTTTCTAATGATCAATTAGCCTTTTAAAATGCTAAATTCTGATTAGATTTTTATTTATTTTTTGCTCATAATGGGCCTCTGTATGCCTATTTGAACATTTCATTGGATATTTGCCTACAAGTTTTGAATGGTATTGTAAATACATGTTTTTTCAATTATCTATGCGGTCTATAACTCCACTTAATGTGGAGAGTATTAAGGGATCTGACTACTTTCTGAAGACACTATTGGGCTAGGGAATATGGAATTTGTGGGTTATTGTTTTCTTGACCTCACAAAGATATAAAGAAATAAATGTGTGTGTGCGCGTTACAATAGTTGCTTTTCTAACGTGAGCACTCGCCTTGCTCACGTTAGATAAGGCGATAATTGCATTGCTGTAGAGTAATCTATAGTGAGAATATTGGTCAGAATCTGAGGGGCTTAATCTTTTTATCTTAAATAGGGGGAAAAACAAAGGTTCCAGGTGATAAGATTTCCATTCTCACTTCGTTCCCTGGGAGAATGGTTGCTTGGTATCTGTACTGTATCACCTAGCGAGTAGTAGTGACAGACTTGTGGACTGGCTGCTAAAATATCTGCCCCCCCCCCCATCTTGTCAGATTCTGAGCTGGCCTTTGATATCTGGGATATCATCTTTCTATCTTGGATAGATGTGGTAGAAGGCTGCATTGTGTTAGATGCTCTGACAGCCAGCAGTTCGGTGAGAGGCCTAATGGGACCTTTTGCTTATCGCACACCACGGCCTCTCACTGACAGAAGTCAGCAGACTTGCTGTTGGAGAGCACACCTGCCTTCAAGAGACTGAGGCGAGTAAGGAGTGGGGGGAGGGCGACTGAAAGTTTGTAGGAGAGAACTGTAGTGCATTCCAAAAAATATATTTAAAAAGAAAATCTGTTAGTTGTTTCATTGTGCTTGAAATCCAGTGGGGCTAATTCTTTTCGTAAGATTTAATTGGGCTGGTGGAAATGCTGGCTTAAAGATTGAGCTTTTTTAATATGATAAACTGGTTAAATCTATTTTAGCTGCCAAGTTCAAATGGCTCAACTGTTGATCGTGCAAAAATGCTTATTTTTATTATTTGGCCTTCTGTTTATTCCCACCGTGTCTCTTGTGTAACCGGTTCTTACAACTTTTCTATGGTTGTTGACCTCCAAAAACCATGAATAAAGTCACCTAAAAGCAAGGCTTTTTGTGAAGAATAGGCCTTGCACGTGGGAATAATGATTAACTAGGTGGCTGCTGGTATTTTCAGTAAGTTGATTATTTTGGCTTATTGTGTGACCATTGGATTTTGTTAGCAGATTGGCTGGCGGGGTTCTCTGGGGCTGTTGATAGGCCCTTTTTGGTCATTTCTTGGCAAGCTGATTGGCCAGCTGGCAGCTTGAGGAATGGCACAGTCGAAGGGCAGCAAGAGGCTTTTTTCCCCCCAACAGGGCTGCTCGGGAACTGATTCACTGCGTTGTCTGGAGATGGGCACATGCTCAGTTTCTGCTTCGGTCTGCTTTGAGCGAGCAGTATCCCCCTGGCACGGCAATAGAGGAGCCTTACTCTCTTTAGCCCTGCTGCTGTCTCATGTTCAGTCCGAAAGACCCCGTGTTCACTTGGCGCAGATGCCGCTGTTGTTTAAGCGTGCACTTTCGTCAGAAGGAAAGGTGGTCTGTAAGCAACAGCTGAAATGGATTGTCATTTGCCGGCAGCCAGTGAAAGTCAGCCTAGTCTGGTTGCTGTCAATTGACCTCACTCCTCACACCTTGCAGTTATTTGACGACAGGGAGAGGTACCGTCTTACCCACCTGAGACTCAAGTGCGCTTGACGAGCTGACTGATCAGCCGTTGCAGAAAAATACCGATCACGCATGCGTTCGTAATGCGCTCAAATGTGTTTTCGCTACAGATGTTGGCCACAGTGTGTTCAGCAGAGAAGGGAATGTTTTGGGCCATTTGGAATAGAACAATGTTTTTTTATGATGTGAAGAAAATGTGCAAGCAATGCATGACTGGAGACTTGGCCCAATTTAGGTGATGGTTAATTTATCTTTTGTTGCTTTTTTTGTGGTGATCTTTATTGTACTTTGATGTGCACATGGTAATAATCATAAGAATGATTTGCCTACATCCATAACTAAATGAACAATCACCTCACATTAGTGCTTAGTTCATGCTGCACCAATGATGCAAGAATAATATGTATCCAAGAGTACCTTCACGTTCAGCTAATTCTAGAAGTCACTTAACAATTTCAGGTAACAGTGTTTGAGGTGAACTGCCTTTGTTTTAAAGGGATGAGACTGAGGGGGACAAAATGGTCACTAGAAATAAATCACCACTGAGTAGACATACCTCTTGAAAAATCCATTAGAGTCTATTCCATATCAAATTCAAGTGCGTTGTTTTCTTTTGAAAACCCAATAGCAGAGATTGCTTTTTTGTGCCGTTTAATCAATTTTACTGTAGGTTAGTTTAGACTGCTGTGTAAAATGTATTTCTTTTTTGAATATCATCAGCCTCTTGTGAAGTTTGAAACGGTGCAGGTTAAATCCATGTTCTGAGCTGCCATGTGAGCTATTTCTCTTATTCAGTCCTGCATATATAGAAGTATTAGCTCATTCTGATTTGCTGGTGATAATAATTGCCAGTCAGCTGCTTTGTTTCTTTACCCTATTTAAATGCTTTGTGTGTGAGTCTAATTAGCCTAATTATTACAGATATGTTAATGAAGTCAACCATCTCTCATTAGCAATTGTTCTGTTTCAAACATATATTAGGGCTGGGAAGCGATAAAAAAAAAAAAATTCATCGCACAATTTGCTTTGATTAATCACATGATAAATCAAATGTTTTTTTTTTACATGTGGTAGAATCACCAAAATAAAGCAATAAACACAATGAAGAATATTTTAAATAGAACAGATTATGACATCTTGTGAACTGTAAACAAAACACCAGAGTAGTCATTCCCATCAATTATATGCAGCAACATTATGAACTTCAAAGCTTTAAGAGCCCAATCCCAATGTCCCCCCTGAGCCATGAACCCTCACAGACTTAATTGACGTCACCTGGTAAGTGATTGAGTGCAAGGGGGTGCAAGGGCTCAACATTTTTTTAATTGTAATGGGACAGCACTATAGTAATGTTCTTGCATATTTTGAATTTACAAACAACACCATCAGTGAACTATGCGCTTTTATTTCTGGGGTTCAAAAATATTTCTGTTACGTTTGTACTTTCTTAGATTCAATACATTTGCTCAACTCCATAGAGCTACAGTATGCAACTGTAACATGGCAAAAATGAAGAACGACTTTACCGAAGGCCTAGTCAAACTTATTGTCTTTTCTGTAGCCAGCCTACTGTAATTTCTAGATGCTTTAAGAGTTTTACGTTCGGAATATGATTTGTTTGCAAAAGTAGACGTATTCAGTATAGGCTACCTATTAAACGTCAGACACCCATTTCATTTTGCTGGACAAGATTCAAAGAGCCTAGTCAGTAGATCCGAACTTCTCATAACTAACTCACAATAGCTGTTGCAACAATAAGTGGTTAAGGCTATAGTGTTTGTGATTGACGCAAAAAAGGTGCTGCGTTAAGGACTGACGACACCAAAGGTTCTTTCCTCCTGTAATCTGATTTAATGATTGTCTCGACGTGTCTTTTTATTTCAGTCTGTTTTAAATGCTAAATCAAATATGATTACTTTTTTCCCCGTTCTTGTCCCAAGCCAGGTTTCAAAATGTAGATTTTTGGAAATGAATGAATTAATTGAAAATGTTCAACCTGCTCTTCAATTTAGTATGTCCTTGAAATGTGAAGCTCAGCGGATGAGGTGATGTGCCTTCCACATGCTAATCAGTCCCAAGTTTTATAATCCCTATCGTTTCCAACTGCTTAGGACAGACTGACCCTTTTGTTTGCCCTTGTGTGTAACTTTCTGTAATTAGGATG
Organism: Novumbra hubbsi; assembly: GCA_016801125.1. Classification (NCBI taxonomy): domain Eukaryota; kingdom Metazoa; phylum Chordata; class Actinopteri; order Esociformes; family Umbridae; genus Novumbra; species Novumbra hubbsi. The sequence goes on from JACXGK010000661.1 coordinate 11,955, forward strand.
TATTGATTACTTAGCATTGGTTTGCTTAAACCTATTTAATAATGAATTATGCTTTACTGCTTAGCCCTTGAGCCAAAACAACAACACTCTAGTGATGTGCACCCGTCATATTCTGGCCCAATGGTCAGCATTGGGTGGAGTGATACTTATGTGGCACTCTATGAATATTAATTTGTTTCCTCCTACATTTCGAAGGATTTCTCAGTACTATTGGAATGAGAGATACTTTCATCAGGTGGGTCCTCTTGCTGTCCTCACAACACAAAACCCAGCAGTCCAAATATGCTTCTGTGCCTTTGCTGTGTCAGTGGGGACAGGCCACTTGCAAAAAGCCATGATAGCAATGGCTGGGGGCGACATAAACTGTGTTTTCGAAATGTGTTTTTGAAATTCAAAACTGGTTTCCCCGACCCAGTGTCTTTCGTTCTTGGCTGGGTAATAATGATTGTTATTAGCATATTCATAAGAAATTAACATAAAAATATGTGTTGTCAGAGGACTCAATATGAAGGATAGCAATTGATTTTACCAAGTCTGGTGCTGGATTAAATCAAGTCTCCCCAACCTGTGAGACTATTACCATTCATAACCGTTGATTCAAACTCCGTAGCATCTCTGCGGTTGGTGGACTATAATACATTATAATTGCTCTTGACTCGCACGTCTCATGGAGGTAATGGAGTTGCCATATCCTTAAATTCGCGGCCCATCAGTTTCTCGGTTGAGTGTCAATGAAGTAATGAATCTGTAGTTAGATTTCAGGAGCTCTTTTACTATGCATGTAAATGAGAAGGGGAGACTTGTTAAATAACTCTGGGGATGCATATCTTTGCAGACATGTATGTGCGCTTAACAGAGTAATTAATGCCCTTGCATGCTATAGCTCTATACCAAGGGACCTGTAAAGAATGACTTCCCATGATGATAGTTTTTTGGTAATTTGATTTATTTTGATAGTATGTTGGTTCTTTGAGCATAGAGCGTACAACATTTTACATTCTTTGTCTTGGCACCTCAATGGTGAAACAAATTCCCCTTAAAGCCAGGACTGCAGACTCTGTGCCAATCTTCTGAAAGCAGCTGATCTCTTTGATGAGTATCTTAATTACAAGAACCGCTTGAAATGAAGATTGATGATGAACATTTTACACAACTTTTCTTTGCACCCATGAACCAGGTAATGAGTTGTGAAACATTCAGTGCACAAACTTTGATGAAGAAAGGGGAAATTTGAAGGACTACAGATTGCAAATGCAGGCCAGCACAGACAGGTAGAAGTAGCACATTTGAATTTATCTAAACAAGTTCCAAAATATAAAAAACTATTTGATGAACCAAACTGATGAAATGTAAGCAATTTCATTAGCTCTCCAACGCCAAAATAACAATCCTATAATTCATTTAAAAAATGTTTAATGCTTTTGCATGTTCATCTCCTTGTCATTTGACAGTTATTGCACTAGTGTGTAATTTTCCTGGAACCGTTCTGAGAAATTACATGTTTTTCCATGTGACGAGTGTTGCTACACGAGGGATTCCTCTGGTCAACGTCAAAGTTCGGGTGCACTATGTTCGACCATTGGTATTGAAGGTTGTAATGTGTGTCAGGAAATCATTCACCACAACATTGCACTGCCACCCCCAGCCTGTACACTTGACACCAGACAGGATGTCTCCAGAGACTCATGCTGCTCAGGCCAAGTCTTTGACTCTGCCAACAGCATGACCCCAGAAATCGTAGGGCCAGGCAATATTTGCTTTCTTCAGTTGTCCAGTTGCATGCCCATAAGCTGCTTCTTGTTTTTAGTTATTAGGAGTGGAATCGGTTTTGGCTACCTGTTACAATAGCCCTTGTGTCAGCGACCTCGACGTTGTGGCCTCTAAATGCATGTGTGTGGCTTTCTTGTTATCTTGTACAATATTTACTTTGGGGTAGTTTATATTTTTGCTAATACTTTTGCTAATGTAATTTGTTGTATAGTCTGGTCATATTGTTGTAAGCCATCTGCCTCCACCACTCATCCTTGATTCTTCCACCCAGCTGGGAGGATCTTTCACCCAATCCCTTGAACATACCCCTCAGAGCAGATCCACATTTCGTGTACTGAGCCCTTGCCACTTGGCCATGCTCCTCTCTCTTCCTCCGAGAGAAATCGGAGGGTAAGCAAACACATGTGCCTGTGTTATGGGGGGAGTGGTCACTTTCTTAGCAGCTGTCCTATCTAACCCTCTCGTCGGAGGACCACTTCCCTTGCTCTGCCACCTGGGTAGGTGTTTCCTAGTTTATGATAACATCTCCCAGAAGCAATTTTGCATCCCTGCTCTTCTCTCCTTCCAAGATGTTGCTCAGTATGTGGAGGTCTTAGTGGATGGACTTTGGAACTATCCGCCCTTCCACAATGGCTTTTTCTTTGAGGAGAAAAAGGACGGTGGTCTCCATCCCTGTATTGATTATCTGTCACTCAATGATATCACCATTAAGAACAGCTTTTCCCTTTTATCCCAGCTATTTTGGAACAACTAGGTTACGCTTCCATGTAGATCAATTTGTATCTGTGCTGTGCCTGTTGACTGGTACGCATTGAAGTGAAGATGACTGGAAGACAGTATTCATGTGATCCCTGTCAACTTTCTGGGCTTTGTGCTGACTCCAGGGGGTGTTGTCATGGATATGGACAAGATCACTGCAGTGCGTGATTGGTCTACCGTGACGATAAAGGACCTACAACATTTCCCTGGTTTGTCAAATTTCTGTTGCCGTTTCATCTGTAAAGTCTTCGGTATTGCAGCCCCAATCTCAGTCCTCACCAGTCCCGAGAAAGTATGTCTCCACCATTAGACCAACATGGCCCATACCACGTTCAACACCCCGAAGCCTTATTTCTTGCCCTGTGTGTGCCTGGTCTAAGTCTCCACGCGACCTGCCATTCGATAAGCTGGAATCACTACCCGTTCCACTCTGCCCATGGTCCCACATCGCCCCATTACCGATATGCCGGAATCCTCAGGGTTTACCAATGTTCTAGTCATTGTGAATAGATTCTCCAAGATGTGCTGTCTCATTCCGCTCCCTCATCTGCGCTCACCTATGGAAAAGGCTGAGTGTGTGTTCTGGCAGGTGTTCCTGCCCTATGGGACCACCTGAACCAGGAAATCAGAAAGGAACCCCGCCAGCACTGCGCTCCAAGGCTCACGAATGGGGTTGATACCTGGCTTGGGGGAATACTTACTGAGCTCCATCACTCCTCTTCTGTTATTTCGGCCTCTTGTATACCTTGGTACCTAGTTACTGACCTTCGGCCTGTTCTTTGACTTTATGCCAGCTGGTCCATTGATACATCTAAGTACCTTCCAAATAAACCTCCTGCGCTCTGTGCTTGGATCTAGCCATCCTTCTGTGTGTGTATTCATTACCATTATTGTGTAGCAATAGCAAGAGGTGATGCATAATGTGCCTTGGAAGAACTGTGAACTGCTAATTCTTAAAGTCGTTACCTTTGACACTTTGCATAATATTTATAGTAGAGAAAGTATAAATACGAGGCCCTTATTAGTTATACTTAAATGCTTGGACAAAGTCCTTGAATTTCAGTTGGCAATATCCCTACAAACCTAGAAAAGTTTCAAAGTGGTCTGCTTCTCTGGAAAATTATTGATGTTATTATGGAAAGTCAAAACAACATGTCTTTATGTGAGTGCTACAGAGAGGCAAGAAGCCTCAGGGGTTGCTTTAAGCCAGGATGGGGATTGAGCAGGACTTTTTGCCTGGCTGACGGCTCTTTAGCCCAACCTGCTACCAACAGTTCCTCAAACAGTCCAGACGACAGAAAGTAGAGAATAATTAAGGCCCTTAGGCCGCATGGTGGCCGCTGTGTACTATAGTCTTCTTTTTGGGCCTTTTTAGACTTCACGAGAGAAAATGCCTTTTTGCAAACTGATTTACATAACGTTTCAGTTTACTTTGTACTGACAGCCAAGTCAAGAGAAGGTTGTGTGCTTAAATCAAGGGACACGTGCAAGCTGCCACTTGACAGGCCCTCTTAGTGTCCATTCTGCAGGCCTTAATTTACAGTAGGTTATGTGACTTTTTGGATTCCACACTTGCGCAGTCACACTCAACTGTATCACATGTAGAGGCATGCATGAATGTCATGTGGGGAAATGCATCTTGCTCCCGGTAGAATGCCATTCACTGCCATTGCTCTCAGTAGAATACTATGAAGCAATCACACTTTTTAATAGTGTTTTTTGATCTTTGTCACTTTTCTGTCATTTAATTTTTGTTTTAGTCACCTGAGACTATTTTGCTATAGTAGTAATCGCAGACATTTTAGTCATACCAGTTAGTGAATTTATTTTGTTTTCCTTTCAACTTTTTGTATATTTTAGCTTGCAATGTAGACGTTATTGCAGAGGCCATGATTTCTTTTATGTCACGTTTCCTGAGAGAGAAGTTTAAAGATCTTTTACCATATGTTGTTGATGTAATAATTTTTTAAAGAAGCACATTGTGGAGACTTGCCTCTAACCTCATCAATAGCACAACTAGTTATGACACTAAGTGAGTAGGTTGTGTGTTATAGCTCAAACTGGCCAGCACAGTCAATTGATAGTGTCCTTCCTGCGTGCTAGTAGGTGCTGGCCCAGGGGCCCAATGTTTGGGTAAACCTGGTGTACTGATCCAGTTGGTCATCTGAATCACTATAAAATATACTTGAAAAATCTTTATATTATCTTAAAAAGATTTCAGATGAGTAAGATTAACTTTATGTGGTTTTTCTCATTATTCAATAGGGAACAGGGGAGACAGGCACCCGGTTGTTCTGTAAGAGTGGTGAACTCAGAAATGGAAATTGGTCTGCTGATGCTATGAGGCTGGCGAATTAGCACTAGACCACAGGCAATCCACAAACTGGTGAATGAGGATTTTTGTTGTTGAATATTGTTGTCTATCACACATCTTTATTATTGGGAGGGATCTCATATTTATCATCCATGTAGGCTACACAAGCTTTCACAGGTTAAACATTTCACAGCTCAGATAATCACCTGTTTTAGGGGGCTGATTGACAGGGTATGTTCATTCCAGAAATGCCCAAAGTATCTCTTAATATTCATAAAAATAAAACGTTTTTCCTATTGGAAAAAAGAACCACGACTTGCATTTGGAAAGCAGAGGAAAAATTGCACATGACGGGGTGTAGAACATACCAGACATATGAAAGCTAATTTTCTAAAATACATTATTGTTATTTATTCCTGGCTGTACATCAGTTTGTAAGTTGGACTAGGAGCCTGTTTCACTATATGTCTGTCTTTGTCTTTGGTTTTGGTTTAAGTTTAAGCATGATAACTAACAGAAGTGAACACCAAAATTATCCATCTGCAGTAAACATTAAACCCTCCTATCATTGCCCAAGAGATTACCAAGTGCAGCTCAGTTTCCACCTCGTTTTGTGCACGCACAAGTGTATTCTTGAGAACAAGGTCTGCATATGGCTCAATTGTCAGTAGCAAGGCCATGCTTGTATAGTATTTACATTGTCTAGGTATTTTCGTAATTAAAACTAGACAGCTTCGGAAGGCTTTTTTCAAGATTAAATCTAATGTTATGGATCATTTAAGAATAGCATAATTTAGGCTTGTGCAACATTTTTTGCTCATCTCCATCAAACAATTTTCTCCATCAAACAAGTCCTCACATCAAAAGAAGGCAATAGATTCCTTGTGAGATTGTTATTTCACAACATGCTCAAATAGCCAAATAGGATATTTATCTTGTATGCTGGTTAATCAAGACTAATTTGATTATGTTTAGCGAACTTTGCAAGTAGTCTATTTCTATGTCACAATCAAATATCCTTAAAAAGGCAATTATTAACAATAACCAAAGAAGACCCACCAATCTACCTAACCTAAATGGTTTTCAAGTTAATAGTATCCCTTGAGTTCCATGATATAAATGCCCATTGACACATTAACTGTACATTTGCAATGCAACTTGATAAAGTAGTCCCTGTGATTTGTCTTTATTTTTTATTTTTTTCAAATGCTTAATCTTTTCCTATTCATCTGTTTATTATTTGTTTATGGCTCTTTCCTCCCCAGCCCTTTTAAAAGGGACTGCTATCAAAGGCTGACAAGCCCCGGTGGCAGTGTTAGTTTCTCATCACAAAGTTATCTTAAGTGAAGCTGCGACCTTCAAAGCACATTCTTGAGCGCCTGATGTGGTGATTGTTAGAGAGATTGAGGAGTTGTTAAAGCCACTTAGGAACAAACTCCTCTCTCAAGGCAATCCTCTACCATTAAAAACTCCTCTGCTTCATTAGATGAAGTACATCATTTGACACTTTCTATATGCATTTTCTTTGACAGGGACAAGTGACTTCAGATTCTACATTTCCCTTTTGATTTAGGTTCACAGTCTTTGCAATTACTATTGTCATTAGACTCATTTACCATGGCTGCTTATCGTGACCTTGAAATATAATTATGTTGGTCTTACTAGCGGTAGAGGATGAATGTTAAGCCGATTTTTCTTACCATAAGATTCACTACATCAGGGAAATGTAAACAAGTTCAATTTAACTGAACTATCAGACACTGAACTCTTTTACTGTGCATGAAACACTGTAAAAGAAAAAAAAAATTGCGAGATTCAGTGTTTATAAGTACATTCCGTTTTTTTTGATAGATTCCACAATTCCGTTCATGTTTTCCACAACGCGGAAACCATAGGGCCCTAGATAAGCTATCATTTTCACTTTCCTCATCGCCATATAAAATATTTAGTTTCATGATAGTACCTAATATTGCATCTTTACAAGCACAACTTGAGTGTGTGTGTGACGATAACACAATCAATTATTTAGACTTTATGATAAAATGTTTAGACCTTTTTTTGCTAACTATGTTTCAGCTTCATTAAATATTTTCTTAAATATTTAGTTGCTTTATTAATAATACATTTGATTTCCTAAATGCAAAGGGTGGATTAATTCACCCTTTGGCTTGACTTCCACCACCTGCCCACTCTGAATATAATTGACTATGGTGAACCTTTCACCTTAGTCAATTATATTCAGACCTACATTTTAGCTCTTCTGCAGACATTTGTATACAGTGGGACTTACAGCAGCAAATAGTTAACAGCAGTCATTCAGCCAACTTTCCCCGAAATTACTGGCCCAAAGTTCTAACCACTCGACTGTCCACTGTAAACTTTTGCAACCGCCTGTCTGCTAAGTGGTTTTTAAAAAGGGCTTTTGTAGCCCAAAATGAGTGGCTGTGCCCCTTCGTTCCCCTTCATTAGAAGGGAATGAAATTGTAATTCTATTTTATTGCTCTGTCGCCAGTTGATTTTAAGAACTTCATCATCCTGAAAGCCCCTTTTGCTGTAGCTGAGTGTCTGGTACCTTGTTAGCATTCAGTCCTGTTACCTCTGTGCATGTGAACATTTTTCTAGTTGTGTGTTGGCCTTAATCACACGCTGGACTGCTGCGGTCAGTGACTGCCAATGGGATTCTAATAAAAAAAAAAGAGAGCAATTTGGGGTTGTGAAACTGTCTTTCTCTTGTATATATCCAGTTGCACAGTCTTCCATAGCTGTTACAAGATCTCCAATAAAATGTCATTTTGAGAAGATATTAATGGGGTCTTATAGTTTACTTATTCTTGATTTTCTTCTCCAGTAAATGGGGGGATGGAAAGCTATTTGAAGGCTTGACATTTTGCCTTGTTAGAGGAAAATAAATGGACAGGCCTGACACTCACGCATGAATGTCAGTCTGAGAATCCCAGAATGTCATCTTTGTGCCATTTTCCATTCTCTATGGGCTGTTTGTGGGTTGTTTCCCTCAGCTTTTAGAGACTAAGGGCAATACCTTTTGGCTGTTAAAACTCTCTCAAAAGTTTCTGAGTTCTTAACTTTGAGTATATGTTCATACGAAATACCAATGCAATACTGCCGTTTTCATTTTGTTCCCTTGCCAGGATTCTTAGAATTTTTCTAAATGACTGAATTGTTTATCATACAGCCATTAACAGCTTTCTCAATATGAATTTAGGATTCAAAGTGGAACTTGCACAATTTAAACAACGTTAAATCTTAATAAAATAGACAAATTCACATGTTTCCTTAAAGTTTATGCTGGTATTCTTTTCAGTTTATGGTTAAAATCATAGCATTCCATGTGAACTGGCTTGTTGTTCAATCACAATGTCAAAGTGGTACTAGATTAATTCTAGGCACCTGAATGCCAGTGACTCCGAGGGTTGTATGAACGGTGACTTCATGACTGGCGTTGGGCTCCCTGTCTTCTAGAAAAACTATATCTAACGAATTCAGGAAAGCACTAAAAATATACTCCAGCAAAGTCATAATGTTTTCTCTGCTGCTGCATGGCAAGTGGTCCCACTGGGTCATGTTAAATACCAAGCTGTTTTGACTGTGTACATGTTCCTTTTGTTCAGTCTTTAAAAGTTGGGTATTAAGCCTGTGACAAATAACTTTTGACTTGGACTCTATGATTACTTTTAAACTCATATTTTTCCCTCTCAACCATGCCTGACTGCTTGTGTCTGCCGGTGGTGGGGTGCTTTAATTAGGCAAGTAAAGAGGGTTTCTTACGATTGTGCACATTATAGCTATAGAAATACGTTCTATTTTCTGAGTTAAGGGTTTCAGCCAGCAACAACAAAGTTTCATCATGTTACGACAGATGTGCACTTAACTTCACAAATGCCCGGCTAACCTTTCCTTAGTCTGCCTTTTGTTTCGTAAAATAAAAAGAATACTTCATGGTTATGATGTGTTTTTCTTTTCCATTCTTATAATGTTCTTCATCCAAAACTGTTGGTTACACATGGATGTTCTCTGCCCTACTTTAGCTCTATGTTCAACTGACATTTGTTTTTTTGCTGCTTCCAGGTCCTATGTTTGGTTTACTGGTGGATATTTGTAGGCCTTTGTATTCAGTTAAGAACCTAGCCGTATTATCCTAGCTATACATACCCATAAGGGAATTTTATTTTGACATATCTTCTCCCTGTGACCTGAAGGCAACCCCAATGCATATCAAAGTCAATCTTCTCAGCATTAATGTGTTTATTTTCTACTAACTCCAGATTGCATTTCTTCATTTTCAGATGATACTCCTGTTAAGCTTTCACCTTCCTAAAACCGTTGTCTTTGCCTTTCAGTCTTAGTTCACTGAATAGTTCAAGGAGTACAAAGGGGTTATGATCACTGTCAATTGTCTCAAAGCAAATAGGCCTAAACTTACTACAGTCTTTAAGGTGGTGGGATTTAAATCCTGTAAAGCCAGTAGCAAAATTTACCCCAACATTTACCCCAAAATCCCACCACCGTCGGCCCATTTCTTCTGACTGAAAATAGTTGAAAGTAAAAATAATTGGTAAGTTAAAAAGACTCTACACTGCTCATCTTTTAAACATGATGATAAAAAGTCTGAGGACGCAAAACCTTATAAAAATATTCCATCTTGAGTAGATAACGGGGTCTATTTGAATTCTCTATAAAATTGTAAAGCTTGCCGGTTGCGCACATTTCAACATTTATCTCGCAATCTGCACAATATAGACATTTGTGTCGATGTCAATGTGAAATTAGAGGAAAGAGTTCCTCACTGGTTTTCCATGCTGTATTTAAATGAAGATACCAGGGTTGTTGTGAGGAAGACAAATCTCTTCTCTCTTAACCAAAACCCTGGCCTGTTTGGTGCTTTGTCAGGGAAAAGATGCAATTGATCCGTAACTGAAACCCAGTCTCTAGCTGCCAGTCCCTCTGCAAACCTCCTGGCTGGGATTTTTGCCTACCCAGAGAATGCTCTCCTTCCCCACATCTAATCCATCCGTTGTGTGGGGGGAGAGTGTGAGGCGACTTCCGTCATCTAGATTGTGCATGTGTAGCCCTCATCTTTTAAGTAACTATTCTCTTTGCCTGCAGCACTGCTTTTCACTTGGATACTATCGTTACATATTTCTCACACAGGTTTTCCGGAGTGCCAACATTGCATTTTTTTGGGTCCTTATGATAGTTTAAAGTCAGAGAGGTTTAACTTTATGGTTAGATGCTGGGCTGGGCAGTAAAAATGCTATAAAGAATGATCACATTTAGATTCAATAAGTATAAAACACAGATTTATGTTATGTTGATACGGCGTGTTATGTGTTCCTGCTATGCAGCTTCAGAGGCCCAAGAAAACAGTTTTTGTATGATTTATTACTAAATTTACTAAATTTGTACACATTGAATCCAGACAAATGGACATTTTTAATTGGCGATGTGATAATGTCTTTGTGTCTAACCACTTTATTTAATCTCTAATCTCTAATCTAATTATTTTTTCTTTTGCACGTGAAGAATTGCTGCACTCCCCCAAGCGTGACTGATTTGGTGGAGAATTCATGCGTTTCGTAAGCGGGCTAATTGCAGGCATGCATTGAGTGCATTTCTTATGGGAGTAACAATGAATGTATCACCTTGGTTCTGCATATGGAGGATTGTACCCAGTTAGGAATGGAATAGAACAGGATGAATTATAAATGGTGGGTGGACAATGTGCCCATTCCCAGATTGTGCCATGTGCCCATTATGGTGGGGTGAAGTTCAGACAGTTACGTATACGGATATTATTTCTAAAGATATTTAATTTTCAACATTGCAATGTTTTTTTTTGTTTGTTGGATGCCTGCACCAAACCTTCAGTATTGTGTTTTTTTTATATCTTTTGTTTTCAACACATTTCCGTGTGCAATTTCTCATGGCTTTGTCTCTTCCTTCTGGAGCAGACATATGGTGAGCAGCGCGTTTTGGAACATCAACTCGCATCGCATAAAATCAAAGTATTGAACAACAACACATTATTCCTTATCAGAACCTAATTATTGCAATATTATATGGTAAGGTCCCAGCCCTAGTGCCCCTCTGTTGGCTGTCAGGTTTTTTCTGCAGCATTCCTGCAGCAGGGAGTGATAGAAAATGTCTTTGTGTCTGCAGAAATGACAATCTGAGTTGCAGACTGAGATATGTCTAATGGGGATATTCAGTTGTAGAGAAGACTCGTTGTCTTGCCTCTACTTGAATAAAAGCAGCAATTAAGCATAAATCATCCCCTTGGCTCCTCTGGCTGTACATGCTTGCAATCCTAACCAGTTATGATGTGACTTTGAAATCCAGTGAGTTCTGCATCCTGCATTTGTTAATCAGGAATTTGTATGGGTCATTAAGAAGAGAAGGTTAGGCAAAAATGTAGACTGAATGTTGCTATGAAGTCTTTGTCGTGGCAGACCCTGCTTCAGCGCAGTTCAAATCCTGTCTCGTTCAATGTTTTAGCAATGTTCTGAAATGGCTGTTGGTCGTTGCCATGCTCTTTGAAGCTGGATGTGACAGACCTTATTTTAGAGAGGTGAAGGGATTTCTTGTGTTAAATTAATAAAATGTAGCCTACATTCCTTCCATCCCTATTCCGGTGTATGACCTTCTTATTTCCACTTTAAGTGGTTTACATCAAAGTCAAGGTTGTGTATAAACTTTTGAAACGCAATGGCTTGTAATTCCACACACTAACGCACATTTCCCTCGCCGGGAAATTTGGCAAAGTAAATATAATTATAGTATTAGCGATCATGGTATTAGCAATTTATTCACAGCAAAGGTCAGTAAAATGTTCCCTATTAATAACAAATCCAAGTGCGTACTCTTCTGTGGTCTATGTTGCTGCTGTGTAGCCACCACTCACAGCTCGACCGAAAAGCGCTGTACATGTCCTGCTGTGAAAATCAGCTGCAAGCAGCACGCTAGCTCATTTTCCAGCAGCACATTACTGTATTGCGCAACATATGATTTGCTACAGTGACCCCTGTTGCAAATCACTTTGTTCAATTCAGTAATAACAATCAGGACATTCTAACATCTATTTTGGTCGTTTTCTTTTTTTAACCATCAGTTACTTGTGACATTTTCAATGTGTTTTTATTCAATTTAATAGTTTTCTTTTTTTTTTTTTATTATCTAAATCGTTACATAAATGCATACAGTCAATTTTGACGGTTTATTATGCTGTTCGAACTATGATAGAAATTGTTGCTGTTGATTCATATGGGTAACATTGTTTTTGATAACACTGCCATTGGAATACTCTATTTTGGAACTTTAACTGTCTTTAGGTTCCAAATAGGGTTATTGATGTTAACTTGGCAATGTAATCTAATTTGGTTCTGAATATTCTATATTTTGAAATGTAAACACATATCAATGTTTGTGTATGGAAGTAAAATGTACCTGATTGTGCTGGACCTCTTGGATTCATCATATGATTCATTTATGGCCCACTTGATTAATTATTGTCTGTGTGATTTAAATGTAATCATACATTTTAATTAACTGTCTTATTCAAATTCAAAGTTTTAATGTTACATCGAACTCTGGGGTCTGGAGTCCTTGTCAGCCTCAAAGAGAGGATCAGCACTCACACTTTCTCTTAAATGTAATCATCCTCGTTAAGCTGAAAGAAATTGCCCCAATCGCCTGGAGTTGAATTCTAGTGCTCTTGACTGACTGAAAGTACAACATCAGATGTTGTACTTTTCCCTTTCTAGTCAACCCTGGTTCACCTGGTTGGTGTAACTGTTTCCTCAGCCTTGTTATTGCTAAGAACATAGGCGGAGGAAAGAGATTTGAGCCCCATGGAGGGCTTGTGCCCCACCCGGCCAATTCACAACGGAATGCACTCACAGGGACAGTATCGGCAAGGCCAGAAAAGATGCAAGATTTATGTTTGCAAAGTCCACCCTCGAGCGGGTGAGTCATCTCCCTTTAGCAGAGTGATGACCCCTCCCTCCGTATGCCCATTATCTCACAGTTGTAGATGGTGTAGCAGCCTTTTGTTTGGAAATAATGACGAAGGGTTGAAGGATGTACTGAGACTGGGTAATTTTCTGGGACCCGGGTTGTATATTCCCTGACCCTCAGGATTATTGAATTTGTGGTGCCACTGAAACGGTCTCTCCGGGCCATTGATAACTCGTTTCAGCAGTAGCCTCAGTGTCTAATGATTTGTGAGGTTGCCACTGTTTTTCTCCCTGTTTTATTGTATGAATGTGCTATTTCGACTGGGGCTCTATAAAGATCCGTGCCTGGTTGATGTTTTGAAGCAATGTGGTGTGCATGTCTTACTTTTTTGCTACCGGTTTCCATGAATCCAGATCTCCCGGGCTAGGCTAGTTGTTCTGCTGCAGTATGATAACCAAGTTTTCCCGGGGGTGGGGATTGTTACATTTTCACAGCCGGGCCTAACTGTACACAGCAGTTTTTTAAAACACTGTTATTTTTGGTTTCTACTCCACATGCTAGGCCACATGGAATGAAGCCGTCTCCCTCTAATACTTACAAATTAGGTGGGAATGAAGTCATTTGTTTGTCACTGTCCTCAGTTGAGTTGCAATGCAAATTTTTAGAATTTTCTCGTTTGTGAAAATGACATTTTGAGAGCTATCAATTGTTGAGAACATTAACTGTCTAGTAAACTTCCTCAATGCTTGCGTTTTGGTGCACCTCATGCTGCCGACCAGATGTTTTACAATAGCCTTTTTTTCTGTTCTTGTATGAAAATCTAACCTAACCTCTGGCCGGAGGTTGTGGTTTGACAACTGGATTTCATGCTGTCTTACTGATCTCTGATTACAATAGACAAATGACCCTTCATATCATATAAGCTGTGGATTGTCGGACATTCTGTTAGCCAATCACTGCTGTGTATAGGAATATATACAGTGGAGGAAAAAAATATTTGATCCCCTGCTGAATTTTTGCAAAGAAATTATCAGTCTATAATTTTAATGGTAGGTTTATTTGAACAGTGAGAGGCAGAATAACAACAACAAAAAATCCAGAAAGATACATTTCAAATAAGTTATACATTTTTACCCAGTAAAATAAGTACTTGATCCCCTATCAATCAGCACGATTTCTGGCTCCCAGGTGCCTTTTATACAGGTATAGAGCTGAGATTAGGAGCACTCTCTTAAATGGAGTGCTCCTAATCTCAATTTGTTACCTTTATGAAAGACACATGTCCACAGAAGGAATCAATCTATTAGATTCCAAACTCTGCTGTCCAAGGATGTCAGGGACAAGATTGTAGACCTACTCAAGGCTGGAATGGGCTTCAAAACCATCGCCATATAGGCCCGTCTGAAGTTTACCAATGAACATCTGAATGATTCAGAGGAGAACTGGATGAAAACGTTGTGGTCAGATGAGACCAAATTGAGCTCTTTGGCATCAACTGAACTCGCCTTGTTTGGAGGAGGAGGACTGCTGCCAATGACCCCAAGTACACCATCCCCACCGTCAAGCATGGAGGTGGAAACATGCTTTTGTTTCTGCTAAGGACAACTTCACCGCATCAATGGGATGATGGATGGGGCCATGTACTGTCAAATCTTGGATGAGAACCTCCTTCCCTCAGCCAGGGCATTGAAAATGGATTGTGGATGGGTATTCCATCATGACAATGACCCAACACACATGGCCAAGGCAACAAAGGAGTGGCTCAAGAAGAAGCACATTAAGGTCCTGGAGTGGCCTAGCCAGTCTCCAGACCTTAATCCCATAGAAAATCTGTGGAGGGAGCTAAAGGTTTGAGCTACCAAACGTCAGCCTTGAAACCCTAATGACTTGGAGAGGATCTGCAATGATGTGTGGGACAAAATCCCTCCTAAGATGTGTGCAAACCTGGGTGCCAACTACAAGAAATGTCTGACCTCTGTGATTGCCAACAAGGGATTGCCATCAATTACTAAGTCATGTTTTGCAAAGGGGTCAAATACTTATTTCACTGAGTAAAATGCAAATCAATTAACAACTTATTTGAAATGTGTTTTTCTGGATTTGTTTGTTGTTATTCTGTCTTTCAATGTTCAAATACACCATTAAAATTATAGACTGATCAGTTCTTTATCAGTGGGCAAATGTAAAAAATCAGCAGGGGATAAAATACGTTTTTCCTCCGCTGTGTTTTTTTAAATGTGACGCTCACCGAATTAGAATCATTTTCTACAACCAAAATATCCCTGCTTTTTAAATTTACCTTTTTATGTAATTCATATTGTGTCAATTATAAATATTACATTGTTGATTGTATACTGTGTGTATGTGTCTTAATTGTAGGGGGTCAAAAGCTCAAAACGCCGTCTGTTAGCTCTGAAAGCTTAAGGCCTTTTTTTACAAATTCTCACCTTCAAACCAAGTACTCCCCTTCACAGTCCAGTGGTCACTCTCTCAATGAAGTCAAGCTGTGGATTAACTGCCACGTTGGAAGGTGACTGAACAAGGAGGAATTTTACACATAATTGTATTTCAGAAGAAGTGGAAAGACATGTAGTCATCGTGACAAGGCTTTTTTTTCCTAATTGGAGAATGGAGAAAAATACACCACTCACAGCAAAATATATTTTTTAAAGCCATGAAGCGGTTTGCCTATTCTTTGGAGGCATTAGTGTGTATTCAACAGGCATAATGATTTGAAGATGATTGTAATTCAAATTGTCATCGTCGTCACTGTTTGTT